>WAAF01020811.1:54286-83279 GCA_013400475.1 Tricholaema leucomelas | reverse complement strand
CCCGCCCCCCCCCCGGCGAGCAGGGACGAGCCGGGGGGGGAGCAGCGGGGCGGGTAGGCCCCTACGGCGGAGAGGCGCGGCAGGGCGGCCCGCTCCCACCGCCACCAGCCCCGGCGCCACGTACCTTTCTCTTCGGCATGGCTCCGAGCGGGCGCGTTGTGTGTGTGTATGTGTGTGAGGGAGCGACGAGCTCGGCTAGGCGGCGTGAGGGGGCGGGGGGAGAAGGCGGAGGGAGAAAGGGGGAGGAGAGGGGGGAGGAAAGAGCTGGGAGCGCTCGGTCCGGGGCGGCGGCGGCAGAGGTAGCGAGAAGCGGGGAAGGGAGTGAAGGGGGCAAAAGGGAGAAGGGGGAAGGGACGGGGGGGAAAAAAAAACAATAAAAATGAAAGGAATCTAAAATGAGAGGCGGCGGCGGGGGCTGCCCTCCCGGCGGGCTGCGCTGGCTCCCGACCCCACTAATTTGAATCGGCTGTTTATAAAGTTTTATATAGAGCCGGACGCGGCCCAACCGGTTCCAGCCGGATCCCCACCGCCCCGCTCACCCATTGGCTCGCCGGGGTCACGTGGGGTGGGGCCAGGCAGGGAGGGAAGGGGAGGGGATGGGGGGGCGCGCGGAGGTGGGTGNAGAGCATAATAGAATGGGGTAAAAAGGATAAAAAAAGGGGGGGACGCCGCCGCCCCCCCCCGCAGCTGCAGCCCGCAGGTGAGCGGAGCTGTTCGTTCAGCACCCGGATGGGGTGCCGGGACCGACACCCCCCCCCAGAGGCCGGGGCTGGGCGATCCCCGAGCTGCGGTGCAGCTGCGAGAAGCCTGAGCAGGATTCCCTCCCCAGGAGATAGGTGAGAGAGATGTAACGAGGAGGGGGGGAAATGACACCAGAAATTCCCCACAGGTGATGTTACCTGCACCAAAAGGACTTGCAGAGTTGGGCTGCTTCCTGAAGGAGCCATTCCTCACGCCTGGATGGACACAGTCCATCCCTACAAACCCCACCAGGCTCCAGGCGCTTCCCTCTGCTCCCAGCTTTGAACCTTCCCCTGGACTCTCATCCCGGTTCTCATCCATTCTCCCACCCCTCCAGGTAACCTCCTGGCTCAGCGGCAAGAGGAGCAGTCTCCCAGTCACGCTGATCCCCCCCCCCGCCCTTCACCATATAAAGATGGATCAGGGAAGTTGGAATTCTGGTGGCCTCTAGCCCCGTTCCCACGACTCAGATTCGATGGAAAGATTTGCTCCTGGAGCCGAGGAGCTGTGCTGAGAGCCTCCAACCCACCCTTTAACGAAGCAACACCCACGGGGCACGCTGGTGCTCCGCTGGGAGAGCTGCTGCAGGTGGAACACAAGAGCTGCCAGCTCCAACAGGCTTTCTCCCACTCCACAACAGCCTTTTGCTTTTCCTGCTTCAGGGATCATCTTCCCAAAGGGATGAAAACCTTCCTTACAAAGCCTTTTGCAAACCAGACCCTTTGGGGAACACCACCACTGCAGCTGGGGTCACCTCCATCCCCACCAGGCAACTAAAAAGCTGTTTGGGTTTTTCCTTTCCAAAGCAAGAACTTCAGCAGAAGTCTCCCCAGCAGCCTGGCAAAGCAGGCTGGGCAGTGCTCCACCTCGTAACCACCTCGGGTCAAACCTGAGGACGAGCTCCTTTAATTAAGGGTGCCAGAGCCCTGATGCAGGCTGCCCACAGAGGTTCACAGGATGTCAGGGATTGGAAGGGACCCAAAGAAGTCATCCAGTCCAAGCCCCCTGCCAGAGCAGGACCACACAATCCAGACAGGCCCTGAAAGGCTCCAGAGAAGGAGACTCCACAGCCTCTCTGGGCAGCCTGTGCCAGGCTCTGGGACCCTTTCAGTCAAGAAGTTCCCCCTTGTGCTGAGCTGGAACCTTCTGTGCTGCAGCTTCCATCCATTGCTCCCTGTCCTACCCCAGGGAGCAGTGAGCAGTGAGCAGAGCCTGTCTCCCCCTTCTCCTGACCCCCAGCCCTCAGATAAACGTTGATTAAATCCCCTCTTAGTCTTCTCCAGACAAAGCATCCCCAGGTCCCTCAGCTTCTCCTCATCAGGCAGTGCTCCAGTCCCCTCCTCATCCTCATAGCCCTCCCTCAGACCCTCTCCAGCAGATCCCTGTCCCTCCTCAACTGGGGAGCCCAAAACTGAAGGCAGCACTCGAGATGAGGTTTCAGTACTCAAGATGAGGTTGTGAAGTCTTCTCCTCTAGAGAGACTCCAACCCCACCTGGACACTGTGATCCTGGGCAACCTGCTCTTGGTGACCCTGATGTAGCAGAGGGGTTGGACTGGATGACCTCCCGAGGTTGCCTTCCAGCCCCTACAGTTCTGTGACTCATGGAGTCATTTCCATAGGCTGCCTCCTGAACGTGAAGCCCAGACAGGAGCCCAGCAGCACCAACAGTCCCCATCACCTCGGCATGCCTTTACCCAAGCTACTTACTCAGGAGGAGGTGCATGTGTGGGGTCCTCTTCAGCCAAGCCTTGAGGAATCAAACTGCTCACCCTGGACTGTAAAAAGAGCACAGGCTGCCAATTGCTTCCACCTAGCAGGAATGCGCTGAGGAGTCTGGCACAGGTTGAGGGAGGTGACAGCAGATCTGGAAGCCAACTTCCTCACACCTTTACTACCAGAATCTCTGTGCTTTGACATGGTCCTCTGATTTTGCAGAGCAGTTTGCTACCAATATGCTTTATTCACCATTAGACAATGGAGTTCTCCTCCTCAGTGTCACAAAGAGCTGAGTGTGAAGCACTTCACAAGGCTTTTCAAATCTGTGTTCTAGAGTTTTCACCTGGAGGTAAACAGGGAAGCTTCAGAACCTGCACGAGCTGCCACTGCTGCACCTCTCTGTGCACCAGAAACAAAAATCCAGACATTTTCTCTCATTTTGACCGTGGGGACGGAAACAATCTTGGAAATTGGCTTAGTTCAGCCTCCCTGCCTGATGGAAAAGCGAGAACAACCAACACCCCAGAGCTGCTGCGGCCGCTCCCAGCACAGGCAGCTCCAGAGCCCTGCTGAGCCCATCTTGGCTGGGCTTGGCTACTGTGTTCCTCCTCTGGGCTGCCCCTCATTCCCTGGAAACAGGATGTTAAGTCATAGCTCTCAGAGAGGCCTCCCAGGGATTCAGCGTGCGGTGCCATGGCCGAGCTTCAGCTCCTTCCTTTTCAAGCCACGAAGCTCATTCCCAACCAATCCTTCCTCCTTGCCTGCTCAGAGCCTTTCCTAGGCACAGCTTGTTCCAACAGCAGTGTTTGAGTTTTCCCCACATGCACTGCTCAGGAGGGATTGTATGGCCTGGGGAAGCTCTGGAGGTCTTTGTTCTGACGCTCTGCTTGAGCTCCTGGGAAGCCAAGAGCAGACTGGTGAAACCCAGCAGAGTCAGGTGGGGAAAAGGCAAGATGGCATCAGGGAGTGGGGAATCTCTCTGCCACTGCTTGGCACACCAGCAATCCTCCTCTGCCTCCAGAAAGCAAGGCTGCCCCTGAGGGGTAGCAGAGCAAATCTTAACAGGAGATCCACTCCTGTGAAGCCATGGCAAGAACCTGAGCCCAGTATGATTTACCAGGACTGGGCCTGGGCCAGTTTCTGAGGAGTCAAATGGAACTGGAGGCTCATTTTATAGTTCAAAGAGCCAGGCCTGTGGAGTGCCAAGCGGCACAGCTCTGGTGGGGTGTGCCCCTTCTCCACCGTGGGGGCAGGGAGGTACGACAGGACGGCATCGCCTTCCTCAGCAGCGTTCCCAGCCCTAGAGAGGTCACAGTGCTTGTCCCTGCCCCTCGGGACACTGGCAGCAGCCTGCGGCCCCAGTGCAGAGCCACACCCAGGGAACTCCGCCGGGCTGCAGCTGTCCCCTGCCTTCCCGAGAAGGACCCAGCCCCTGTGTCATGCAGACACCGGACACAACCTCTCAAAGAAGTCCGCTCTCTTGTGCTCCAGAGCCTGCAGGAAGCCCTGGATCCTCTGCTCCCGCATGGCCGTGCACTTCTGCAGCAGCATCCGGCGGCGCTGAGAGTCTCCGTGGGGCACAAACCCCTCCTGCTGCAGCTTCTGTGTCACATAAGCCTGATCCCTTTCCATCTGTTGTCGCCTCCTTTCCTCCATGTAGGAGTCTCTGGCCTTCTGGAGTGAAAAGCAGGAGAGCATTAGCACTTTACCAGGCCTTTCAGTTCATCTCACCACGGACCTGCTGGAGCCAGTCCAAGGGAGGGCCCCACAGATGAACAGAGGGCTGCAGAACCTCTGCTGTGAGGACAGGCTGAAAGAATTGGGGCTGCTCAGTCTGCAGAAGGAAAGCTCTGGGGAGACCTTAGAGCTGCACTTCAGTATCTGCAGCAGACCTACAGGCAGGCTGGGGAGGGACTGTTCAGAAGGGCCTGTGGGGATAGGATGAGGGCAGTGGTTTGGAACTGGAGCAGGGCAGAGTTCGGTTGGACATCAGGAGGAAGCTCTGCAGTGAGGGTGGGGAGAGACTGGAACAGGCTGCCCAGGAATGTGGTTGAGGTCCCATCCCTGGAGACATTCAAGACCAGACTCGATGTCCTGGGCAGCCTGCTCTAGTTGGAGGTGTCCTTGCTGCCTGCAGGGGGGTTGGACATGACCTTGGAGGGTCCCTTCCAACCCAGTGCAGTGTCTGAATCTCTGGTACAGAGGCAAAGCAGCACCAGCTACGGAACAAACAGGCCCTGCTCGGCCATCAATCTGCAGGTTACCTGAAGGGTGCCTCTGCCTCCTCCACTTTGAGGTTTTACAAAACTAGAGAGCTACCCTTTTGGAGCTTTCTCCCCATGACCCAGGTCTGCTCACAGCATTAGCTCCTAGTTAAAACAGATACAGGTCATGGCAGATACCTCAGATACAGGAATCAGAGAGAAGCAGTGCACAAGAGGACTTTCAAACCCCAGACAAGGTGCACACAAGCCAGCATCACCAGCACAGAACCTTTGTTCCTATTCATGTGGCAGCTGAAAGGTTTTTAGGGGATTCAGAACAGTGATTTCTGGAGCAATTCTTTGAGCTGATGATCAGGTACTGAGCTAATCAGCCTCAGCACAAGAGCTCCAGTGGGCTCAGCATTCCCAAACGCCTGTGATCTAGCAGAGCCTGAGAGGCAGTGAGATGGGCAGGAGAAAGGTGCAGGCAGAAGGGCAGCAGCTGTCCTTGCCTTCCCTTCAAGCACTTGAAAGTTTTTAGCAGATTATCACTCTTGGATTCCCTTCTCACTGCACAAATTCAGGCCTGCAGCCTCCAACAGCACAACCACATCAAGCTTTTGAAGAGGAGGAGAACTGGTCCCTGTGACATCACCTGGGACACCCTTTCAGGAGCAGTGTGGCCTTTCAAAGGAGCAGAAGAAATAATCCTTCTAATGGAGCCTGCCTCTTCACCACACTCTCCCTATGCCCAAGCCTGCAGTCTGTGCTCTGGCCCTGAAATTACCTTTTGTTGTGCTGGGAACAAGAGCAGAACCATCCCTAGGTACAGGAAGCTTATGAACTGGCAGCACTGCTCTGCTGCAGCTCAGCCTAGCTGAAACAAAGATCTGCCCAGCACGAGACTGCTGCTGCACAGAATTTCACTGGTTCAAAGGCTTGGCATGGGCACTGCCACTGGGTGAGCCTGAAATCAGAGCTGTGTTCTCTCCCTGGCTCCACCATGTACCCAAAGCAGGCTACAGCTGACCCTGGGTGAGCAATAATCAGCCAGCAGAACCCCTGGAGCGACCTAAGCTGTTTTTGCTTGAACCTTTGATGAAGCAGTTTGAGCTCAAACCGGCTGGGTTTTGCTTCAGGAGACCTTACTTGGTCTGTCCTGTCAGCTGATGAGTGGGGACAGATACTTCCAGCTGGTGGAATGAGCAATCAGCTAACAGACAGTGCTGCCTGCAGATACTTCAGGTGCTCCTCAGCATGGAGGAGCCTGCCCACCACCAAGCCACATGGGTACAGAAGGAGCAACACCACAGCGAGAGCTGCTCCCAAAACAAGACCTTAACTAACCAGGAGGTGAACAGTTCCTCTGCTTCCACTTCACACCACCTCACCTGATCTTCAGCAGGCTGCTGAGCAGAGAACATGTGGTGCTGAGCTCTCCATCTCCTGGAGGTTCCCTTACCTGCAGAGCTGTGTAGTTCATCTGGAACCGAAGGATAGCCTCACACAGGTTCCAAAAGGAATATTCTGGCCACAAGACTGACTGAAACACCAGGCATGAATGGGATGTCTGCAGGGAGCAAGAGCACCAAAAGTCACCAAGGTGCAAGCTCTGCCCATCAAACTAAGCTGGTTTGCTCACAGAGGTTCTACCAAGGCTGTGTTTTAGGATTCTAGTTAATGTGAAGGTTGGAACAGATGATCCTTGGGATCCCTTCCAGCCTGGCATCCTGAGATGCAGTGAAATAAGTATCAGCCAGGAGAGTTTGCAGGCAGAGTCTTTCCACCAGCCAGCCTCCTGCAAAGGCAACAGCTGAACTCTGTCTGATGCTGTGTTGGTCACCACAGAGGTATTTTAATAACTTCAGCACCAGAAGCTTCTAACAACACTAAAATAGCAACCCTGAGCTACCAAAGGCTGAGGTGAGGGAGTAACAGATGAAGTGGGGATCAGGAGATGACATTTAAGCCATTCATCAAATGACATCTCCTGCTCTTCCTTGCTGCCCACTCCTGGCATTTAATGAGTTGTGGTGCACTGAAGCTACCCCAGAGCTGCACAATGCAAGCTTCCCACTGAAAACTCCCTCAAGGTTTTGGCTGGATGTGTTCCTGTGACCCTCACTCCACAGGCTAACACTTCTCACACAATCTAACCCTGACCGACTCTTGACATTCACAGGATGTCAGGGGTTGGATGGGACCTCCAGGGATCATCAAGTCCAACTCCCCTGCCAGAGCAGGGTCACCCAAGGCAGGGCACACAGAACACATCCAGGTGGGGTTGGAAAAGTCTCCAGAAGAGACTCCACAACCTTTCTGGGCAGCCTGCTCCAGGACTACAGTAAACCTTAGTGTGACAGAATCCTGGAATGTGTTGGAAGGGACCTTAAAGCTCATCTAGGAGGAAAGAAAAGACTTTACCTGCCAGAGCAAGAAATCACTCAAGCGAACCTCTCCAGAGGTCCTGATGAGGAGGTCTGGGTCGGGGGAGTTGCTGGTGTACAGGCACTGATCCAGCAGCGCTTCCGACACGTCGCTGAGGAAGACAGAGGCAGCTGAGAGCCCTCTCTGAGCCAACAGGGGGCCACGAGAGGAGGGGAAGGACTGAGGGGGGGGCTACAAACACAGAGCTGCAGCTGGAGCCTGAGTGCTGGAGCTGCACCACTGACAGGCATCACCTCGCTGCTGCTGCTGGCCACTGCTGCCCAGGCCAGTTCCAGCGCTTTCAGCCCCCAGAGCACCCCCCCAGGCCATGCTCTGTGAAACACAACACAGTGGTGGAAGCAGACTGTTAGGACTTCCATCTGGAGCAGAGAGCAAAGTGCTAACGACTCCATCTCCTCCAGGGTGGAGAAACAGTTCAGCAGTCATGATTCAGCTGTTGTTTGACCTCACAGCTAAGTCTGCCAGCCAAGCAGCCAATTGTTGTGGCACAAAATCTGCCTTCACATTTAAACTGACTTGAGACACAGACCCAATTCCTCCTCTCCCTCGGCTGTGTTTCTGTTGCCCTGGCAACCGAAAATAATAAAAGCCAAACATTGCAGAGTAACTTTAAGTCACTTGTTCCAAACACAGTGATTCAATGAGCTGTATTTAAAAGCCACTTGGCTGCTGAGTGTAGGTGGGACCAGAGGCAGCCCCGGGCACAGGCAGACAGCAGGTACCTGGGTTCCAGCAGGCCTTGTTCCACCCCCCAGGCCATCTCCCTGACGGCGTTGCTGATTTCGTGTCTCGAGGTGTAAGCAAAGCAGACATTGAGAAAGCATCTGGAAAGAGGTGAAAGAAATGTGGAATACCAACCTAGGGAAGGTGCAGATGACAGAGAGAACACTGACAACAGCCAGAGTCCTTTCTGCTGGAAAAGCCTTCTCAGATCACTGAGCCAAACCCTTCTCTAACTCTGCCCAGGCTGGGGCTAATCCCTCAGCACTGCAGCTCTGCCTGTGTCAAACTCCTCCAGGGATGGGGATCCAACCACCTCCCTGGGCAGCCTGTGCCAGGCTTTAGGAACTTTTCAGTGAAAAGGTTTCCTCCAACATCCAACCTAAACCTCCCTCGGTGCAAGCTGAGGCCATTTCCTCTCATTCTATCACTTGTTACTAGGAGGCAGAGCCCAACCCCCACCTGCCTCCCACCTCCTCTCAGGGAGCTGTGGAGAGCAACAAGATCTCCTTTCAGCCTCCTTTTCTCAGACTAAACCACCCCAGGTCTCTCAGCTGCTCCTCACTAGACCCTTCCCCAGCTTCATTGCCCTTCCCTGGACCTGCTCCAGCCCCTCAATGTCCTTCTTGGAGCAAGGGCCCCAAAACTGACCCCAGCACTCACTGTAGCCAAGTGCAAGGCAAGGCATGGGCTTATAGCACAAAGAAGGGGAAAAAAAGGTGGGGAACATCTGCCAAGTCTCAGTCTTCAGGCAGAAGAGGAAGATGTGAGGCATCAGCTCCTTCAAACTGTGTGTTTCTTACTTGTTGTAGTTCCTAGTGGCCAGCACAGCCTGGGCAATCAGCTCCTGGATATCCAGGGGCAGCAGTGGCAGGTCCCCGAGGACACGGATGCAGACTCCATGCTTCTTCAGGTTCTCCCTGCACCCAATGGCAAGAGTCAACACCACACAGAACAGATCCCCACACACTCTGCTGTGCTCCCTCTGCCCAAGCAAAGCTCTCTAGAGGCCTCAGAGCAAGGTGCTGAGCTAACCCCTGATCTACCAAGGGCACTGCAGCAGAACTCAAGGCAAGGCTTTGGTACTTCAAGACCTTCACCAAGCATTCTAGTGCCAAGCAGCAATTTTTAGTGGTACTGTGCTCCTCCCAAAGCTGCCCTGTGCCAGCTGCTTGGACAGGGTTGTGGCACAGTGACACCAATCTGGTGTGCAGGGGGACTGTGTGCGCTCAGGAGCTGCATATCCCATCCCTGGCAGCAGAGTCCCTCTCTAGAGAACAATCTCCTTCATTTAACCCTTTTCACAACTTCTGACATCCCTGTAACACCTTTGAATCATGTCCTGCTTTCTTTCCACCCCGTGGGACACCCCTCAGAGGATCCTTACTGCTCCTCCAGCAGGCGGCTGAACTTCTGCCTTGCCAGATCCATCAGCCCATCCACCTCCTCCTTGGAGCGTTTGAAGTTCTCGATGCTGAAGGCATAGACAGTGACCTCCCTGATGCCCAGGTTCAAACACCACCGGAGTGTCTGCAAGAGAACAAAACAGAACTCAGAGAAGCAGACTCAGAGTCAGCCAGACCCAGCAAGAGGGGAGAAAAGCCAGAGGCTGCAGCTGGGAACCTGGCGACAAACACCAGCTCCGGGCACAGGCCTGACTGCAGTGAGGAAACAACACAACACAGCAGTGAGGCAGCAAAAAGTCATCTGGTGGCCATGGCTCAACCTTCCAACATAAAGCCACAACCCCTTGCTCACCTGTGCCAGCTTATCAAAGCCCTGCGAGTGCCCCTGCTGCCTCTCCACGTGGCACTTCTGGGCGTAGCGGCGGTTGCCATCCATGATGAAGGCAACATGCTTGGGCATTGGGCCTGCCTGGGGGAGGAGCAGAGACAGGAGAGCAGAGAGACAACAGCCCAGGAGAGGAGAAAGAACAGACCACAAAATGAGCAGCCAGCATCTTGCATGACAGATACTTTAGTCCCACTGCTCCTGGTGGCACCACCTGTTTGTAGGTGTGTAGCAGCCAGCCCTCAGCTTCAGTCCGGGGCTGGAAAGAGCAAGATGCTGATCACCTCTTTGTTAGTCACAGTTTTGCTCTAAAAGGCAAAACAATAAAAGCCTGAACTGAAAAGCAACTCTACCCTCCCTGTTTCTATCATGGCAGAGAACTGCAGCACTCAGGAGACAGCAGCACTGCCACAGCCAGGCCCCTGCAGCCACGGGGGGGCAAACAGAGCTCTACACTGCTGGAATTGTGAAGTGGCCAAGAGCTCTTTCCCAGCCAGAGGTAACAATGAAACAAAGAAAGGAATGATCATTCCCCACCTTTAAGAGGAGGATTCCTTTCCATTGACCTCATTAGGTCTGCACAGATCCTGCAGGAAGGGCAGCAGCAGCCTGAGTGAGGCAGAATTTCCCTGCAGCTGCTGCATTGGTACTCAGCAGAACCTCAGCTGCATTCCTTAGCCTCACAGCCCAACCACCTCACTTCTCTCCCTCCTCCCCACACTCTGCTCTCATCAGCAAGGGCACAAGCCTGGGAGGCTGGCAGTGTAAGCTCACTACTGGCAAGTGCTGCCCACAGCCTTGCTCATCCACAAGGCTCAGCTGAAGTAATTTTCCATCCTTGGCTGCTGCCTGGGGATGTGCATCCAGTGCCAGCATTACCAAGCACCCCTGCCAGCCACACGACCCTTCTAGAGCACAGCAGCAGCTCTGAACCCCGAGGGATCTGCCAGTTCTGCACGCAGGCAGCCAACTTCCTTCCTTACCTTAATGATGTTGGCACAAAACCTCTCTATGATGGTCAGCTCACCCTCTCTGATCCACGACATCCTTCACCAAGGGCTCCTTTTCTTTTGCAACATGAAGATGAAAACAAAGGGGTTAGAGGTACAGAAGGTTCTGCCCAAACCCAAAGCAACACCACAAAGCATCACCTTGGGGAAAACAGGCTTTGAGGAGCTGCTCTGGAGCCTTTTTCATCATCTGTGCAAGGATTTTGATGTGCAGGCAAGAGGGAGGCTGAGAAATGAGCTCTGGAATTTTCCACTGCATCTCAGCAGAGTGGATTCTGCCCCAGCTGGCAGCAAGGAAACACTTTGCCGTTTCCCAGCCAGCCTGGCTGGTGTGGGAGCACAGAGCCACACGGGGAGCTCCCACCAAGTCAGGCCCAGAGTGCAGCAGCAGGAACTGTCCCTCAACACTCTTGTGTGGGACTTCTTGGACATCTTTCAAACGAAGCAACCAACTGCCTTGCATTTGTGTCACCACTGAGCCTCCCTTTTCCTCTACAAGTAGAGAGCTTAAGCCTCTGGAGCTATGAAAATAATGGACTTTTACCCTGCTACCTGCACATCAAAAGCCAAGATCTGCTTTCAGCTACCAAGAGCTGGCTGAAACTGCACCTTCATCTTCAGCTCTCTCAGCTTGAAACCTCAAGACATGGGCAAAGCAACAATGAGAGAGAGCCGTAGAGACAACAGCCCAGATCTAACCACGCAGTACCTATTTAGGGACCAAAACAGATTCGAATTTCACTTACTGATGACATTAATTTTCCTGCCTGTCCACTCAGTGTGGGCTGCCAAGCCACAGATGCAGCCACAAAACATTAAGGCAAGGAACTGATGAACCTCAGGCTCTGTTCCTAGAGCTCTTAACGCCCCTCCTGAATACCTCAGACTGAAAATGCCTCCTCCAAAGCCACCCTTGGCCGTTAACAGCACTCAGGCTTTCCCACGCGAGTTCACGCTGCCGCCCTAAACCCCACACTTCTCCGAGAAACGCCTCCTTTATCAGCCAAGAAGCGAGCACCACAAAAGCCGCGGCTTGCTCCTGCCCCGCGGAGTGGACGCAGACGGGAGAATTTAGTCACCTCCGGCCGCTCGCTCCCGGAGGGCATTCCCCCCCCGACAGCCTGGCCAACACTCACCGATGGTACCGAGCAGAGGTGGGAGAGGTGGGGGAAAAGACACTCGGACCACCCTCTCTGGGTGAGGCAGGCTCTCCGCAGCCTTCCCCGCCAGGTACGGGGCAGGAGGGAAGCGGCCGGCGGAGACAAGCCGTCGTCCCTCTGGCCCGGCCGCAGGAGCTCCCCGCTCACGGCGGGGCCTGAGCGTGCCCCAGACCTCCACCGGCTCCGCGAGGGGAAAGGAAGCAGCCTGGCGGCAGAGCCTCAAGGACGGGAGGGAGACAGACGGAGCCACCGAGCTCTACGCCAAGCCGGGCGGCTGCCTCGCTGCCCACCGCCGCCCCTTATCTCTGCCGGCGGCGCCGCCCCAGCCTCCCTCGCAGGGTGACGTGCGCTTCCGCTGACGTCATCATCCCGCGCCGCCCGGCGGGAAAGCGCATGCGCAGTGGGTGGGGCCAAGGGCTGGGGTGTGGCCGGGGCGGGGGGGTGTGGCCGGGGCGGCTCCGGGGCAGCCTGGCAGGGCTGTGGCAGCTCACAGGGAGAGAGGCTGCGGGACTGCGGCGGCGCCAGTGCTGTGTGGCAGCTATAAGGGGAATCAGCCTGATCTGGGGCAGGCCCTGGGCGGGTGCAGGTTGTTGGTAGGGCCAGAGTGGTCTGGGGGCCGACAGGGCTGTGCCAGATGTGGGGCGGTCTGGTGGGGCTGGAGCGTTCGGATTGGGTCTGAGTTGGTTGTGGAGCACTGTGAGAGTAGGTGGAGCAAGGAGAGAGGCTGGTAGCAAGGCCAGGGTGGGTACTGGGGGGCTGCAGTGTGGCCAAGCTGCTTGGCTGCTGGTCGAGGCAGCTTTGGGTGCCCCAGTTCCGAGCCCTTCCTCTACCTCTGCCCAGGCAGCCCTCAGTCTGGATCTTGGCTTCCCACCCCCGGGGCGGGGAATGAAAAAGAAGACGAGAGTAAGCACACGGAGGGCAGCAGCAGCCACTGCCCATGGTCTTTATTACTTTTTTTTCCAGCAAAGAAATATAACCAAACCAACCAACAACCACATTTTACATACTTGGTACAAAAAACAAAACAAAAAGCAAAAGGAGGGAGGAAACCTGCAGCAGAAAATCTCTTTGGGAATCAGGGTAAGCCCCTGAACCGCACACAAACCACCCCCATCCTCCCCTCCCTCCCACCTCTTCATCAAGACTCAAGCGTTTGACACACACAAGCTTTGGTTGCTAGCAGTAAACATGGGTTACATTCTTCCATCTCCTCCTAGGCAATCTTGTGACTCAAAGCTTTGCACACCAGGGGAGACTCCCTCCACTACCTCGTGAGGGGCAGGTTTTTATCTCATACATTCAAATGCTCCTGGCTTAGAGCAGGACCCTGAGTGTTCTGCCTCATCCCTCTGCCCTCCATGCATAGTGCCCAGCGCCTGCAAGCCGAGCCCGGGCAGGGTGGGTGATGATGCAGCAAGTTAACTATTGTCAAGTTAGAGGGAGAACCACAACAGCAAGAAGATGTGAATCAGTCCTCATCTTCCCCAGGGTGGTTTCCCTTTGCAGATAAAACAAATCCCTGTTTCCTTGGATGCCAGCACCACACTGGCCCCGGGGTGGGGGGAACCTGAGTGATTCTCTAAGCTGGTTGCTATTTGCTTTAGCCTAGGACAGGAATGGTTCCAGAGCTCATATCCCCACACAGAGTTGCAAGGCAGAGGACACAGCAAACATCCTCTCTCCTTGGTCCATAACCTATTAGATGCTTTGGCTATTTTTAATTCCTTTTTTTCCCTTTTCCATTTGTAAACAATAATCAAAGAGAACACAGAGGACGTGGAAAGCTTTACAGAGGTATTTACACGCACTAGGCAGCTAGCAGAGAAATCACCAAACCATTACACTGCCGGGGGGAGGGGTGGGAAAGGTCCTACGTGATCCTTCCAAGACCAGATACAAGAGTTAGGGGCGCAGCAGTTTCCCGGGCACGCCCGAGGTGCCAGGGGAAGGCGCAGAGCCCTCCTGCGGCGCGGCAGCGGGACCGAGGCTGGGCTGGAGGCGCAGCCTGGGCTGCTCTATTGCATTCGCCCCGTGCAGACAAAAGCCATTTTCCTGAAGGAGTTCTGTACAGATCCCATTGCTAGGCAAGAACTAAGATGTCCTTCCACCCCCCACCCTCCCGAGAACAGACCACCACCACCTCACCATTAGAAGTACTGGAGCAGAGCAGAGCAGGGCAGGGCAGCCGCTGGCAGCCGCTCTCCGTCCCCACCGCTGCCTGGCTGCTGCAGGGCAGAGCAATGCCCACCAGTGAGGGTGGAGCTGGTGCTCCTCCTCTGCTCCAGCCCTGCTCTGCGTCTAAAGCTATCACTACTTAAACACCAGCAGAAGCCGTGCCCGTGGCCTGACCACCAGCACCGCAAGACACCCTCCCTGGGAAGGCTCCAGCCAGCCCCGAGCTGCAAGTGGAGTGGGTAATGCCCCGAAACCAGGGATCTGGAGTTGGCCCTGGACCTCATCAGCCAGAATCCGGGGAAAGCCAGGAAGGGAGAAGAAAGATGGAACAGTTGTATCTGTCTGGGATAGGGATTCAGCCTTGGCACCAGGTTCTTTATCCCAAGATGTCCCAGGGAGCCTTTAGCTTGAGGGCAGGTTAGGACAGGGGTTTGAAGAAAACCCAACATCCTCCTATGCTGCTGCCACCTTTTGCCATGTCCCCTTGAACTGGCTGAAACCCTCTGCATGGTCTGGGATGTCCTGAAGAGGCTGGGAGCCCCTGAGCAGGCTGGAGTCCCCCTGAGCAGGCTGGGAGCCCCCTGAGCAGGCTGGAGTCCCCCTGAGCAGGCTGGGAGCCCCCTGAGCAGGCTGGAGTCCCCTTGAGCAGGCTGGGAGCCCCCTGAGCAGGCTGGAGTCCCCTTGAGCAGGCTGGGATGCCCACTCTGGTTTCCAACCCCCATCCAACCAACACCAGCCTGCTGGGAGCCTGTGCAACATCCCAGCCCCTGTGCATGGCAGGACTCAGGCATGGGGCAGACTGGAGCATTCCCTCTGGGGTGGTGGGAAGGGGATTTGTGAGTGTAAACAGGAGAGAGAAGTGGAGGACAGTCCTCAAAAGCCACTGGGCTGGGAGGAAATCTGGAGTTGGGGAGCCAACACAGGCTCTAGCAGCTGGTTCCCTGCCCCATGGCACTTCTCCATCCCTGCACACAGATCTGCAGACCCAAATTCCTCCTCAGTCCACAGGGAAGGGCAAGAAACTCTATTAAAATACATCCAGAAAGAAAACAAATCCCAAACATACCCCCCCAAAAAATACAACCAAAACAACAAACCCCAACAACACAAACCCCACAACTGAAAAGCTGGACAAGGTCTGTCCACCTGGGGAACATCCACTGAGGTAGATCCACGCTTCCAGTACAAACTTTGTCACATCTTTGTGCTGTTACAAAACAAAAACCCCTCCTGTCTGTTCAGCACTGGGCTCCAGAGGCATTTTTATCCCTGAGATTGCTCAAATACCTGAGAATAAGTTGCAGGAATTTTGTCCTTCCTCTCTTCTTTCTTTCTTTCTTTTTTTTTTTCCTTTCTTTTTCTTTTTTTTTTTCCCTTATTTTTTTCCTTAAAGATTAAAATATACAAAAATACAAGAACAGAATATTTATATTTTAAAAAATGAAAAAAAAAATACACCACCCCCCCAAAAAAAAACCCCAAAGACAACAAACGACCCCCAGGATACGTCACTCACGCACGTCCTAGTGCAGCTTTCACTTGGTGTTGGCTTCAGCACGGCCAAGGGGAGGCTGCCCCAGGAGAAGAACCTTCCACTGGGGCCAATAAATAAAGGCAAGACCTGGGGGGAAGGGGAGAGAGGACAGCAGCCACTAAACAACCCGGGGCACCTCTGTCCTCTGCCCCTGGGAAGGCTCAGCCCAGGAGCCTTTGGGATGGGCAGGTTGGTTGCAGAGTCAGTGGGAAGAGGCAGGCAGCCTGGATCCAGGCACAGCTGGACCTGCCTGAGCCCTGGGTGGGTTTTGTGCACAGCTTGCCAGGGAAACGTTGCCAGCAACATCCCCAGGAGCTGGCTCTGCCCCGTGGCTGGTGCCCAAGGGGTAACAAAGAGCACTTCTGCTCCATGAAACCCTCCTGCTTTGGAGGCAGGGAGAAGCCTTGGAGGGGAAGAGCTGGCTGCAGAAAACACCTTGCACTGCCTGGGCTGGAACTTGGGAAGGCTTAAGGAGCAAGGAAAAGCAACCAAAAGTGGTTTTCACTTGACCTGATCTCCCCCAAACCCACGAGCAGACAACAAGTGTGAGCCTAGCCCTGAGAGATGCCCAAGCTCCTCCCAGACTGAGCCCAGATCTGAGCTCTGCTGCTTTCAGCTGTGGGGTGACCACGGAAAAACTGCAGATCCTCAAGCAAGGAGCTGTGAGGAGCAGAGGGTCCCACGGGGCCAGCCTGTGAGCATCTCCCCAGAGCTCTGCAGCCAGTCTGCTCCCCTTGGCCTCCCTCCTCGGGGCAGAGGGACAGGGCAGGCATGGGAGAGAGTCTCTTGCAGCCCATCCAAGCTGTGCCAGAGCCTGTCTGAAGCTCAGGAGAACAAGGAGCTCTGAGAGCTCCTCCCTGAGATGCTGCTTCTCTGCTGCTCCTCCCAGAGCCACCACTGCCTGGCTCCTTCAGCAGAATACAGACGAATCAGATACGGTTGGGTTGGGTTTCATAGCTGGAAGAGGTGTGCCGAGTGCTGCCTCCTCCTGATTCTGGAACAAGCCCTCCCAATTAAAACAGGGCTGGGAATGGGGTGGGGGGAGGCAGATCCGTGCAGGGACACCAGGTCCCCGCTGTTGGCGTTGCCATCGGCCCTCCCCTAACCCTTTCTCCTGCCCTCCTTCCCCCGAGCCCCCCGCGGCTGCCCATTGCCTTTTCCCCCGGTGGAAGCCCCCCCCCGCCCCCTGCCCCCCCGGCAGCCGCCGTCACTCGCGGGGCTCGGGGAGCAGGGCGGAGCTGTGCATCTCCTCCTCCTCCTCCTCCCGGCAGCAGGCAGCTTTGCCCTGCGAGCTGGGCGACTGCTGCGCCTTTGCGGGGCAGTTGGCGACCATGTGGCTGATGCTCTGGCAGAAGTGGCATTTCTTGGGCTGTGGTGGCAGCTTGCACTCTTTGGCGTGGTGGTCCAGCCCGCCGCAGTTGTAGCATCTGCGGGAGGGGGTGGGGGGAGGAGAAAGAGTCGAGGAGACAGAAAATGAGGTGGGAGCTGCTGCCGTGGCCATGCCCGGGGGGGGATCCGTCTGTAGCCAAAGCTGGGCTTAAAACGGCCCGGTAGGTGCTGGGATGTGGGCTTGGCTCTCCGGGGGTGGATGTGGACTCGGTTTGGCTCCCGGAGAGCCTCAGCTTGAGCAGCTTGGCCCCGGCTCAGCGGCGCTGCCGGTACCCAGGAGATGGCAGCAAACCCCTGCGGCCAGCCCAGCACCTGGGGACAAACACACGGACGCGGGGAGAGCTCCTACCCCTCTGGCTCCATCCCGGTCCCGGCTCCCGTGTCTCCAGACCCTGCACCCTGTGCCACATGCTGCGGCCCAGGGCAGAGCTGGAGCAGGCAGGCGGATGGGTGAGAGCAGAACGGCCGCAGGGGGCGTGGGCAGCAGCGTGGGGACAACCCCAAACGTGGCTCCTCTCACGGCTGTGTCTTTGCAGTGCTCATGCCCCTGGTGTCACCTCCACACCAGAGTGATGCAGGCAGAGGCAGCTGCCTTGGGTCCATTTTGAACCCTGCATCCACCTGGGATGGGCACAAACCTTTGCTCTTCCTTTTCCTTCCCAGTTCCTTTCCAACTGAATTAAAAGCCTGCTCGTGAGAACAGCTGTGTGGGGAGGACAGCAGAGGGAAGCTGGGACGAAGCATCCCCGGGCAGCCGAGCCGAGAGAGGAGAGGGGAGAGGGGGATAAGAGCTGGCCAGAATCTTGCCACGGGGTTGCCAGTAGCACGGTGGGAGATGCTGCCAGGCTGCTCGGCCACGTTGGGCCCTTTCCCTCCCACAGGGAAGTGTTTCTCTTCCAGAAGATTACCCCTGCCCAGCACAGCTCCCCCAGAGCAGGGGAGCAGCTGCCTGGGGTATCCCTGACCTCTGCCCCTTCCCCACCAAGCTGCATCTGCCACTCATTAACCACTGAAGGAAGCCACTTGCCCAGAGGAGGGGTCGCTGCCTGACCCACCAGACCCGAGCCCAGCCTGGTGCCACGGGCAGGGTGCTGGGCAGCTCCTGGTGCCCTCAGAGCTCAGCCCCTGCCCCAGGCCAGGCCCCAGCCACCTCTTACCTGTCTCCTTTTGATCTGCGTTTCTGCAGGCTCTTGCCTTTGGGTCTCCTCTCGCTGCCGATGCAGAAGACCCCCCCGGGGCCAGTCACCCGGATGGACTCCAGACCTTTGGAGGACTTCTTGAAGGTGAACTCCACAGCCTCACCCTCCTTCAGGCTGCGGAAGCCTTCCATGTGGAGCTTGCTCTGGGGGGAACAGGGAAAGGATGGAAGTCACCATGGAACTGTGGTGCCCACCAGGCACTAAACAAGCCTTAGTCCAGCAAACACCTCCCATGACACAAGAGATGCCAACGTCCCCTGTACCTGCCCCTTGTGAGGAGATGGACATCAGGGACCAGGCTCAGCCAGGTGCCTTCATCTCCCCAAAATCTCTGGACCCTGTTTGATAGCACAGTGAGCTGATACTCTTGGCTGAGTGAGCCAGCTCCGACCCAGACTGGAGCTGAACATCTTGCACACACCAGGCCAGAAGGCTGGGAGCTGCTGCTGCCAGCCCGAGCTCCCAGCCAGCCCCACCAGTGCTGCTCGCCTTGATCCACGCCTTTTAACTGCCCTCAGTGATTAAGCAGCCATTTGGCCCTGGGTTACCCCTGCTGAGACCATCTCCCATTCCTCCCAGGATCATCACTTTGACATGGGGATGGCTCTGGAGAGACCTTCCAGCACTGAAGGGGGCTGCAGAAAAGCTGGAGAAGGACTTTTGCTAACGGCCTGTGGTGACAAGACAAAGAGCAATGGATTGAAACTAGAGCAGGGCAGCTTTAGTTTGAACATTAGGAAGAAGTTTCTTACTGTGAGGGTAGGGAGACACTGGAACAGGCTGCCCAGAGAATTGTGGACACTTCCATGTCTGGAAGTGTTTCAGACCAGGCTGAACGAGGCCTTGAGCGACCTGGTCTACCGGGAGGTGTCCCTGCCCGTGGCAGGGGCTGGAACTGGATGGTCTTTAAGGTCCCTTCCAACCCAATTCCATCATCATCCAATCAAAATGGGAGTCCAGAAAGACCCAGGCTGGGGGAGGGAGATTGTGAAGAGGATAGAAAAATCCACTCCACTTGCACGAGCTCTGCCCACTTTAGCAGGACAAGTCCGAAAGGAGCTGAGCTGAGTGATGCAGCTGGCACCTCCTGCTCCCCTGTGCCAGCATCACCTTCGGCTCTGCCAGGGGATGAGTCCAGGCAGTGACTCCAGCAGGGCTTTCTCTCAGCTTCAGGAGCAGAGCCCAAACGAGCATGAGCAGAGAGCTGCGGGGGGGATTTGCTGGCAGGAGGAGGAGCAGCTGCTGGGATGGGGATTCCCAGCAGAGCCAGAGCCGGCGCCTGCGCCGCTGCAGCGGGACCCGCGTTTATGAATGGAGCTTCTCCCCCATTCATGGCCTGGGCAGCTCCCGGCACGTGGAGCTGGCAGCTCCTTCATCCCGCGGGGGCAGGCTTGGTGCCTCCCCTATGCCACCCCGAGGCTTGCCAAGACTCAGGAAAGCAGAGAGGGAGGAAACGGAGTTGTGAGGCTTCAGGAGTGGTTGGAGTTTTCTTGGTGGGATCTGGCAGGATGTGCCACGTCTGCAGGCACAGGGGAAGTGACACAGCAGAGCCTGAGGAGCAACACTTGAGGCCCTTTTCCTGCTACTTTCTCCCCTCTTCTGTCTGGGGGCACAGCTCTGTGTGGGCCAGACCCCACAGGCTGGGCCAAGTCACCCACATCCACCCAGTCCACTTCCACCTGGCTGCTGGGACGGAGTCCGAGGTGCACCGGTGGAGATCAGCAGAAACATTTACTCTCTGACCTGCTCCTGCTCCCAAAAGGGAGAGCCAAGCCACGAGATCCCCAGCGACAACAAGGACATGAGAGAGCCCCACAGCAACCTTTGCCCACCCTGGGCTGATCTGGGCTGTCCCATCACCACTTAACCACTGGCAAGCACCCTGCCAGACTCTGCTTCCAAGCCCTGAGTGGGCTTTCCCCCAGTATTGAGCACCACCAAGAGGGTGCTGAGCACCACCAGGAGGGTGCTGAGCACTGCAGCTGCCAGCACAACGCAGAACGTGCTTGGCTCAGCCTTGCTATCTTGGACCACCAGCCTGGTCAACCACCAGCCCTGCCTTGTCCCCAACGTGCTCCCCAGCAGCTCGCTCAAAGCCCCCATGTGAGGCAGTTTGAGGGACAGGAGCTCCGTGGGTGCTGAACTGGCCCCAAGTCAGCCACAGCCGCAGTGTTCTGGGGGTGAGGAGGAGCTGAGCATCGCTCCACGGCCCAGGAGGCAGAGATCCTGTCTGAGGTGTCCACAGCCCCAGCTGTGTTTACACTGCAGACATGGAGACTCCGAGCTTTGGGACGAAGCATGGCCATGGCAGGGGCGACCTCAGCGTACAAGCTGCTGCCCGCTCCCCAGCTCAGCCCACGCCTCGGCATGGTCAGCCAAGCTCCCCACCTCCAGTGCCAGGGGTCCAGCTCCCCCATGAGCCACCCATCACCCCTTTGAGCATGAGGAAGGTTGGGGCAGAAGCTGCTGCAAGATGACAGGGGGGAAGCGATTTATTTTCCAGGAGCGAGTGAGGATGACAACCACCCCCAGCCCCCCTCCGCCAAAAGGCCAAAGGAAACGCCCTCTCCCCAGGGAAGCAGTGGGGAAGGGGGGGGCGGGGGGGCAGCTGCCAGGGCACCCCAGCTCTTCCCCCCGCCCGCAGCCTTTTGATGTGCGCTGCAGAGTGGCTGGTGGTCCCTGCGCATCCCCCCTGCCCCCTTCCCAAAACACACACATTGCTGGCATTCCTCTGTTATCAGATAGGTAATCAAACTGCAGCCCATTGAATTAGCTGCATACCTCCTGCATCTGAAAGGAAGGGGCCCAGAGCCCCTGTCCCACACCACACACAAAGCCGGAGCCTTCCCAGGCCTCCACACCCCCCTCCCTCCCCCAAAAAATAAAGAGAGGAAGGGGGGGATTGGAGCGGGCCGGGGATGCTGGGGATGGGGCGGGGTGGGGGGAGCGCAGGGGAGGGCCGGGGCCGGGAGCCACCGGGCAGCGAGAACAAAGGGCTGGCGGCGGCCGAGCTCCCGCTGCCCAAATTCCAGGAGTTCCAGGCCACGGCGGGGGGGTGGGGAAGGGTGGCAGGCATGGCCGTGGCAGGGGCTGGAACTTGCGGCCCCTCCGACCCCCTGCGGCCCCTCCGCACAGCAGCCCTGAGCCCAGCCTGCTGCGGCACGGCCGGGGCTCGCCCGCGGGGTGCTGGGGGGTTGGGCTCTGGGTGCCACGGTGTAGCGGAGGGGTCGGTTTGGGGTGCGGGGGTGTGCAGAGTGACCCCGGGCTCGGGATCGCGAAGCGTTGCCATCCTCAGCAAACCGTTTCGAAAGGCAGCCCCGCACGAGGACCTCACTGTCGCCGTCAGGGCCCAGAGCCAGCCAGAGGGACGAGGACAGCAGCCGAGCCGATGCCACCTACCCAGCTCTCTGCAGCCTCCCTGGGCACCCCCTCAGCAGGCATCACAGCGGGCACCCCTCTGCCTTTCCACCCATCCCACAGCCTGGCAGCTCCGCGGTTATTTACCACAAAGCCGCAGCACAGAAGCAGCTGAGCACTGCCCACCCGCCTGGCACTGGGTGCCCCTTACCCTCACCCCTTCTCCACCTGCACGTGGGTGCCTTCATCCTCCATCCCTCTGCTTTCTCTCCCCCAACATTCCAGCGCTAGAGCTGCTTCCCCTCCCAAGGGCTGACACCACAGAACACCTCAAATCCAGCTACCGCTCCCCAAACCGGCAGGATCTGCTTCGCCCCCACCCCACGGGGCTCTGGAGGGGCTCGGCCAGCCCCGGGGTCACCATTGTCCCCGAGGCCTCCCCAGCGTGACACAAGGGGACGTTTATTCCCAGCCAGCCCCGGCCACTCAATCAAACCAGCTTTGTGTCCGGAGGGGTCTGGGGCGGAGCCGCCGCCGCACCTCGCCGGAGCGATGCGGTTTGGACTGAAATCCCTCGGGAAAGGAGCCAGGTTGGGATGCTGGCTGAGGATACAGCTGAGGGAACACCAGCAGTAGCATCAAGCTGTGCCAGGGCTATGGGCAGGCTGTGCCCAGAGCACTTTGGGCAGCCCAACAACACTGCAGCCAGTGCCTCTGCCTCAGTTTCCCCTGCCCTACGAGCAGCAGGAGAGCTGGAACCCCGGGAAGTCTTCTGATAAGGGCCGCGGCGATGGGACAAGGGACAATGGCTGGAAACTGGAGCAGGGCAGGTTTAGATTGGACGTTAGGGAAGTGTCCCTGCCTGCAGCACGGGGGCTGGAACTGAATGATCCTCAAGGCCCCTTTCAACTCAAACCATTCTATGAAGTCCCAGTGGTGGGCACAGGGATTGCTGAGGCCACTGGGGGGGCTGTGCCCCCACCACTCTACCCCACCCCACCTTCACCAAAATGCTGGGGGTACCCTGCTCACAGTGCCCTCTGCTCAGCCAGCATCCAGGGCACCCTGGCCACAGTACTGCCTCTGCACCCCCCTGCCCCCCAGAACCAGTGTCCCTGTCTCCCCAGATTCCTTTTTCTGCTCAAGCCATCCCTGTGCTGCTGACTTTGATGCCTCAGCCCACAGAGCCCCACACATTGCAGCCACCTTAGCCCCCCCCCCACCTCCAAGGACCCATCCCCTGGGAATGAAGCATGCTCCTGGGGGAGCCCCAGCCCTTCTCAGCCCCATAGGGCTCAGGCTTGGCACAGCTGGTACAGAGCAGCCCCTTGCTCAGCTTCTGTCCCAGAAGGTGTCTGGTGCACAGGGCACTGATGTGTACTCATTTTTGGGGGGCACAGCTCTGCTTGCCACTGGGAGATGCTATCCCAATCTCACTGGAACTCTGAGCCCTTGCACTCTTCACCTGGACACCGTCCAATAGCAAACAGCCCCAAAGTAGATTTAGGCAGGGCTGGGGCTCTGCCAACACGGAGCAGTGGCACAAGGGGCAGCCAGGAAGTGTCCCTTTGCCAGTGCCTGGATCCTGCCCTGAGCAAAGCCCTTCCCTCTGACCAACTCAGGCAGTAAATCTTGTCCCAGCCCCAGCAGCTCAAGCACTGGGAATTGTGAATTGTGCTGCTGCGGTTTTCGGGCTCACATGAGGGTGGCTGGGAGCAGGAATCACCTCCTGTGCCCTGCCTGCAGCTCCACACAAGCAGCTGGAGGATGCTGCTTGGAAAGAGGCTCCTGCCCCAGCTCCAGCAGCTTGGTGCAGGGACAGAGAGGGAGAGCACAGGGAACTGAACAAAACACTAGCAGGGCTTTCCAGCATCTCCCTACTGTCATCTGGAGCAAGATCCTCCAGGATTTAGCCCCAATTCAAGTAAAACTCAAAGTCACTTTCTGGCCAAAGTAACTACAACTGTGTTTAACTTTCCACCAGGAGCCAGCAAAGCTAATTGCTAGGTAAGAACTCGGGGGGGGGAAAACACAACCAAACTCTGTGCCCACTGGAGTCTAATCCATCAGCT
Source organism: Tricholaema leucomelas (assembly GCA_013400475.1). Lineage (NCBI taxonomy): Eukaryota > Metazoa > Chordata > Aves > Piciformes > Lybiidae > Tricholaema lacrymosa > Tricholaema leucomelas. Next base: position 59,761 of record WAAF01020811.1, on the reverse strand, counting down.
ACCTGCCCCAAATCCACCCCTCCAGCTCCTGCAGCTGGATTTTTCCCCCTCACCCTGAGGGAGCCAAACCCTTCCACGCTTCTCAAGGAACAGCTAATTGGGACCGGTGGTTGTGTATTCGTCTCATACCCCCAGGTTAAGGCAGGGGCAGGAGGGCAGCAGCAGCAGCACACCTTCCGCGGCTGATTCCAGCTCTATCCCACTTATTCTTAGTGGGGGAAATAAAGAAGGCCGGAGGAAGAAAACCCGGGGGGGGGTGGAGGGGGGCAGGGACGGGAGTTGGCCAAGACAGCGACTCCATCCCAGCCCTCCCCAGCTTTAACAGGAGCGATCCCATTCATTTGAGCCGTTTTATCTGGGAGCCCATTGAAGGGTGTTTTCTGTCCCTGCCCTCAGCCTGGGGCTGCGAGGGGGAGCTGGGGGAAGGGATGCGCCTGCAGTCATCAGTTAATCTTTAGACAGAGACAGGAGGCTTTTTTTGTGTGAGTCTTGAGGGAGTTCCAGGGGCGGAATAAAGCCTCTCTCTCTCTCTCTCTCTCTCTTTACCCGCAGGAAGAGGAGCACAAGCAGCGAGAGGCGATTTTACTCCAGCAGTGCTTTAAAAACAACCAAAAAATGCCTCTGCTTCCTCCCTACCCCCAGATGCTTCTAGCCCAGGGCATCCCTTCCCCAAGGACACATCCAACCCTGGTGCTCTCACATCCTGCAGCTACCCAACACCAGCACCTCGGGGTGCCCACCCGGTGCTGTGGGGTGAGCCTGGTCCTGGAGAGCAAACACAGGAGTGATGCACACGAGAGAGCAGGAAGATGGGGATATTAAATGTGTCCTGTGTCTCTGTGAACATCACAAGTCCCACACACCACACAGCTCAAAGGGCTGCTCTGAGCTGCCAAACCAGCTCTGCACAGAGCAAATCTCACCCCCAGCCAGATCCTGCCCTGCTCCCTACGCCAGGGGAAAGGCAGCAGGGACCCCACAGAATGGCTGAATCCTGCTCCCAACAGATCAGTTCTCCCTCATGGCCCTGCCTTTGCTCTCCTGCACAGCCAGGGATGGAGCTGCCCCCGAGCACGTGCTTTTTTATTTAAGAGCCCCACGTCATGCTCACGTCTCGGCTGCCTCCATCCCCAGCAGAGCAGAAGTGGGAGCCAGTCCAGGTCAGCTCACCCAAAATCCACAGCCAAGTGGCAGCCAAAATCCCTCTACACTGCCCAGTCCTCAGCCAAGCCAGGACAGATCTCCTCCACCAACCCTTCACCCCCATGAGTCTGCTGTGGATGACAGCATCCAGAGCATCACAGCAGGACCAAAACCGGCCCCGCACCCCCCACCCCCTCCCCCGGTGTCAGCACATGCAGGACTGGCCCCAAACTGCCACGGGTGGGGAAGGTCACATCCTGGCTCCTGTGGGTCTAACCGTGGGCACACCCTTATGTTACCTCAAGGACATTCAGAACTGTGTCACCAAGATGCCAGTGACCACAGCAGCAGCCACAGTGCCCAGGAGCTCTCCTTGCCAAAGTCATAAGGAACCAAATAAATCTCCATCTGCCATTGCCTTAGTCAAAGGCCTCAACCTGTTGTCTTGGAGAAACACCTGGGGAGGCAGAGCCAAGCTGGGCAGCGCTGCCCAGGGGCTGAGCAGCCTCTTCCTCTTCTCTCCCAGGCAGGACTGGTGGGTGCCAGCTCAGAGGTGGGCCGCAGGCCCCACACTGCTGGGCTGTGCTCACTCTTGCCCTGGGCAGCAGCACCGAGCTCTGGGGCTGTGGTGTGCTCAGGTTTTCTCCTCTGCCTTCCCCAGCACCACACTTCCGTAAGGGATGCCCAGATCCCAGGAGCCACATCTCCATGGCACCACCGCAGCTCTGAGTTCAGCCCCAGCCCGATTTCTGCCACCTCGAGACCCCAACCCCTTCACGGATGCTGCTCAGCCCTTCTCCTCCTGGGGACTACCTGATCTACTCCTCTGTGCTTCACCCCCTCTGTCTCCTCACAGGCCCCAAATGAATCCATCTCCAGTGGCCAGAGGAGGCATTTGAACCCAAATGCCTCATTTTTAGCTCACAATGCGGGGGAAAGGCAGCCCCGAGGAGCCCTGTTAGTCTCCTGTCCTGCCGAGATTTTAATCTCTTTGTGGTCAGATAAAGGCAGAGGGAGATGGAGACGCACTCCCTGCAGAGAGAGCCCATTCAGAGCCGGTTCCTGTAATAAAGTGATTTAATAGATCTAAAGAGGCCAATTCCCTTCTTTCTCCCACAATTACTTCCTGTGGGTCATCATTCACATATGTAAATGAAGAGGGGAAGAATCGAGTTCTGGGGGGGCTCTGGGGTGTTAAACCCCCAGTGGTTGGTTTGGGGTGCGGGGCTGAGCCCTGTGTGTTGTGTGTCGTCCCCCCCTGCAAGTCAGTGCTGCCTTTTGCCCTCCCATGCCTGACCCCCTCCCTGGAGAGCAGAGCTGGCACCAGCTCTTGGAAGCTCCTGGACGCTGGGATGGGGAAAGCACCATCAGGAAGAGCTGGCTCTGCACACTGCGCCCGAGAGGAGCAAGGCAGAGGCTGCAGCACGAGTTTGGTCCCTCTCTGAGGGGCAGAGGAGCCAGTCCTGGGTTGCTGTATGGTGGAAGCAGCACTGGCATCAGCCCAAGCAGCGACTTTCTGCCACCAACGATCAGAGCAATAGGCCAAGCCCAGCCTTGAAGGGAAAGACTCAGTATCAGCTCAAAGCCAACCAGCTTCTGGTGGTGCAAAGTCTCACCCTGGGAGCACCCTGCCTGTGGGAACCACACATGCTGCCCCTCTGCCACTCAAAATCACTCTCTTCTCCCCCAAATTCATCATATTCCCTCCAAAACCAGCAAACCCTCCATAGGAGACCCCAGAAAATGGGGGGCAGTGGGATGCTGCACCTCTCCCTGGGTGGTGGGATGCTCCCGGCAGAGACACCCCAGTTAATTCTCTCTTCCTGCAGGAATGTGAGCAAGAGCAATCAGGAAATCAGACTGTCTGGGGGCAATAAACCCCCAGGAGAGGGGAAGGAGGGCGGGAGGCTTCCCCCCAGGGGCACTGGGTCCTGCTGTGCTACATTGAGATGCAAAGACCCATTTGCTCTCTCAGAGCCCCAGGATCTCGCTTTTCCCAGCTGATTTGGAGCCCTCGACTCCAGACCCAGCTGGTGGGCTTGGCCCGGGATGATAACTCCTGCCAAGGCACTTCTAACACGCTGCAGCTGAGAGAGAAAAGATTTGCTTCTCCCCGAGTCATCATTCACCTCCCAAATCGCTGTAGCCTTGCCTGGAGCAGCCACTGCCTCGTGGGCAAAGGGTGAGAGACCCTCTGGAGCCCCCAGCCCCAGGAACACAGTCCAGGGGCTCACTCCTGCCCCACCAGTCTGATAGCAGACCGTGGGATGGACCCAAATTTTGGGGGATTTGGGTCTATGTAAAACAGCAGCTGCTGAAGCTGGGCTGGCCAAAGACCCCCCAGAGCCAGAACCATCAAACTGCCGTGGGCCAAATCCTGTGCTGTTGCTCCCAGCTGCACCCACAAACTCACTCAGGTTTGCTGCAGAGATGCCTGTTCCCCCTCACTCGTGTTCACCGCACTCCCCAGCCCCGATGGCAGCCACTTTCCTGGGGCAAGAAGCCGCAGGCCAAGGTCTCACACAGCCCACGAGCCAGTGCCAAGCCCCACATCTCCCCACCAGCACCAAGCCCTGACCTGGGCACCATCTCCAAACTTAAACCACAGCCCCTAAATGGGGTCCACACAGTTACGACCCCCAATTCACATCTCCCCTCGGCACAGGATCACTGACACGCGTGGGGCTTCCCCCCTCAGCAAGGTGTAAGCTGGTCAAACCCGGACCACGAGGCCGCCACAGGACCCATACGTGGCCCCCGCACGCCTTTGTGCCAGCCGCGGCCGAAATAAGGGGCCCGGGCAGAGACTGTCCCCTGCAAGGAGATGAGCCACAGCTGGGGACAGTCCGGTCCTGGCTCCCTGCGTGGCTCAGGACTTCTTGGACCCTTTTCCCGGGGCAAAATCCAGCTCATCCCCAGGTCGCTCCATGGGGCGAGCAGCGTTCCCGCTCCCGCACCGCTCCGCTCGCACCTGCTCCCCTGCAGCCAACCCCAAGGGGCTCCCCAGGGACCCATCATGAGAAAATTAAATCTCTCGGGGATCAGTTTACAGAGTCGGTCCCCGGAGAGGACCCCCGGGCTCTGCCTCTCCCTTCACCGCCCGCCGCGCTCCGGGCAAACGAGCCCGGGGAGACCCTTTGGGATGCAGTAGGGAACCATGACCCAGCATGGAAGTGGCGCGGAAGGGGTCCCACATCCCGCCTCGCATCCTCCCAAAGAGGACTGAGCCAGGGGCTGCTCCTCTTCCCTCAGTCAGGATCCCCGGCGCAGGCTCCGGCCCCGTTACCTGGTGCACGAAGACATCGACGGGGGAGTCCAGGGTCGCGCCGCCCTTGGCGGTCATAGAGAGGAAGCCGAAGCCCATGCGGACATTGAACCACTTACAGATGCCGGAGCCGTGCAGGGGCTGGGGCTCGTTCTCCGCCTTGGGGGAGTCTCCGTCCGGCTCCTCGCCCGGCTTCGCACCTGGGGAGAGACCAACCCAGCCGCTGAGCCGAGGGGCTGGGAATAACCGAGGGGTCCCTGTCCCTCCATCCCAGCCGGGCAGCAGGAGCCCCAAATCCTGGCTCAACGTTCCTCAAATAAAAGGCAAAGAAAAAGGTCCCCCAAAAAAACAACCCCCACGAACAGCGCAGTCGGCTCTGCTTCCGCGTGTGCTTGGGAATCACCCTGCGAGTGGGGGGAAATGAGGGCAGGTCCTGCCGGCACGACCCGGGTGGTGCGTGGGGTGCGGGGGAACGAATCTGTTCTCCCTTATCAAAAACATCACAAAACAAAAAGCAACCAAACAAAACCCCTCAAAACACCCCCAAATAATAACCACCCAACGTAACCCTAAACGTAACTAAAACCCAAACAACAAAACCCAACCAAACAAAACGAAAACTCCCAAGCTCGAAAACCTCGAAATTCCCCAGACACCCAAACCACACACCCCAAATTAACACCGAACAACACTTCCCCCGCAAACCAAACCAACCAAACCAAACCCCCAACAAAAGAAAGGAAAAAACCTTGGAAAAGCTCCCCCAAAACACCCACCCGAAGTCCCCCTGCCCCCAGCAAGCCACGCTGGGGAAAGTCTCTCCCCGGCTCTCAGCATGCCCCCGCTGCACGAGGACACCCCCGTCCCCAAACAACCTCAGCAGCCGCCACCCGCCCCAAACTTCTGGGTTCATCCTGAAGCTGGGGAAGGAGGTGGATGTGCGGGAAAACAACATAACCCCCCCTGGATCCCCCCAGGAGCTGCAGTGGGGGAGCCAGCACACGCCGGGCCCGGCCTCGCTGCTGGGACGCGGTGGGTCTGGGTGGGCTGGGGTAAGGATGGGGGGG
>WAAF01020811.1:23219-54106 GCA_013400475.1 Tricholaema leucomelas | reverse complement strand
CCCCGGGACCCACCGGGCCCCGCTCCGCCATCCCGCCCCCACGTGATCCTAATTAACACACCCCCCCCGGTAATAGCGACACATTCCGGGAGGGATTTGGGGGGGGGGCGTTGACTCCCACCATACTTAGGGGCGACGCCACCTGTCAAGGCAAGATGTGAACCCCTAGAGGGGGTGAGGAGGGGACCCCCGAGCGCCGGGGGGAGTTTCCACGGCGTTTCTCTGCGCCTCTCGCCCACTCCAGCGCGAGTGGAGCCACAGGAGAATCGCGAGCCGGGACACGGCGCGGGGACAGGGACCGTGACCGGGCCGGGCGGAAGCACCGGGGGTCGGGGGGGTGTCCGACTTTCCGGGACATCGGGGGGTCCCCAGCCCCATCTCATGTCCCGTGCGCCGGGCGTGCGCCCCTGGGACCGCTCTTCCCTCGGCCCTGCCGGCGGTGCCGGGGGCGGGGGCCATCGCCCCCCGGGCCGGGCGGGGACAAAGGGGCGAGTGACCATCCCGGATCCATTTCCGGCGGGCGGACAATGACCGCCCCGGCCCGTGGGAGCACAGCGCCGCCCGCCGCCCCTCCCGGGCTCTGTGGGCGACCCCTGCCTTTCAAACTGGGGTGAACCGGCAGTGCCCCCCCCCGCCTTCCACAGGGAGCGCTGGGGCGGGGGGAATCTGACTGCGGCCGCCCCACGCGGGACTTGCCCCACAAGGTGCTATTGTGTGGAGCTAGGCTTGAGAGGGGGTACTGGGGGGTGTCTGCGCATGGTGGGGGGCGGTGACCCCCGGTGGGGAGCCCTCGGTTCAGGCCGTTGCTGCGGGGGAAGTCCCGCGTGGGGAAACCCCGCGTGAGGGCCGAGGTCGTCGCTGCTGTCCAGGGTACTGAACGGCACCGCCGCTCTCCAGGGTCCTGAGAGGCTGCCGCCGCCTCCTGCCCTTCCTCGTCATCCTGCCCTTCTCCCTCCTTCTCTTCATCTTCCTTCTCGTGTCCTTCCTCCTCCTGCTCCTTCCTTTGCCCTCTCTCATCCTGCCCTTCCTTTCCTTCTGCCCTTTCCATTCTATTCCTCATCTTCTTGCCCTTCTTCCTGCTGTTCTTCCTCCTCCTCTTGCCGTTCTTCTTCCTGCCCTTCCTCTTCCTCCTGCCGGGCACACACCCGCTCATTGCCCATTCCATGTTGACCCTTCCCTGCAAAGCTGAGCAGCTCCACCAGACTCCCACCCACGATTCTGGGCAGCGGAGGAGGAAGGGCAGGATAAAGAGGGCAGCGCGGAGGCAGGGTGAGCAGGTGAACTGCCACCGAGCCTGTCCCCCCGACTGGGGGGTCTCTGCCTCCTCCCATGGGGAACAGGCGATGTCCGTGACCCTCTCGTGACGCTCACACCGCATCTTTGCGCCGGTTTTAACAGGGGTAGAAAGGGGGCAGGGAACTCCACCAGTCTCTTATTCAACCCTGAGGCAAGTCCCCAGAGCCAACCAGCAGCCCCTCGGCAACAGGAGAACAAAGTCCGGCCGAGTGCCTCCCGAGCGCAGAGAAGGCTCCGGTGGGAGGAATCCACCGCGGGACCGTCCCGGTGGCTGCAGTAGCGGGGTGCATTTGGCGCCCTCTTCTGGCCATCCGCAGCCAGCGCCGCCGCCTGCCTTTCTCTCCTGTCTGCTGCATAATTGGGGCAAGAGGAAAGAAGGGAGAAACCTTAGGACTTGGGGGATCCCCTTCCGTGCAGCTCCGTTCTTCGCTCCTCACCCCTTCTTCCAGCCTTTTTCCCCTCCTGCTTGGTTTCGGGAGGGCAGAGCTGGCTGCCTGTGTGCTTCACTCCTGTCCTTCTGCAAAAATAGTGCAAATTTCCAGGGTTCAGCCCATTTGTGGGCGACCAGGGACACCTGAACGAGCCCTCGTCCCCAGGGTCAAGGTCTGCAGAGCAGAAATGGCTTTGTCTTCTCTGTCTCCACAGGGGACACCACAATGTCATCACTCACAGAGCCTGGATATGGTATCCCAGGGCAGACAGGACACCTTATCATGGAATGGGAAGTGAGCAGAGGTTTTGGGGTACAGGAGGATGAAGTGGTGAGGAATGAGCCATTTGCTTCCTCCAAAACGAATCCTTCAGAAAACAATCCATCACCATGTCCCAGCTCCCCATGCCCAGTCCCTTCCGGTAGCCCCTAGAGACACCTTCTTGGAATGATTTAAACCCAGCAGCAGCTTCCTCAGCACCTCCCAGGTTCTGCCCATCCTCAGTGACTTTCTGTCCAAGTGGCACAGCCACATCCCTGAGCACAGCACCTCCAGACCCTGTCCCCTCACCTCCCAAGCTGACCTGCCCCATCTCTACTGTCACAGCAGTGGTGTCCCCACCTCACATTTCTGTGCATGGTGTATTTGGTTTTGGGGGCCTGTTGAATGGCAAAGGCAAAAGGGAAGGAGATTCCTTCCTGTTCTTTCAGAGGCTGTGGCTGTGCTCCGTGCAGCTCCAAGGGAGCAGCCAGCAGAGCAGCCACTCTCACCAATAATGGCTTCATTAGATTGAAAGAAGTGGACACTGACCCCTCTGAAATGGACTTTCTGACCCCTGCTGACCTCTGGCCCCAGCTCTGACAGCCTGTAAATCTTCCCCCTCACAGCACAGCCCTGGCCAGGGCAGGCAGTGCTGTGCCTGTGCTGGAGCCCAGGGCTGCCTGGCACTGCAGGCACTGCCCACTGTATGGGCAGCACAGTGCTGCCTGGCTCCAGTCAGGTCCTGAGCCCAGCAGGACGAGGTGAAAGCACATGGGGCAGTGCTTTGGTAGAGATGGGGACTGATGTCTTTATGGTGCTGCAGACCCCCTCAGGGGCTGCTCCTGGGGGGCTGAAGTGCCCTGGGAACGCCATTATTTGGGCTGTGACTCCAGCGCTCTCTCCCAGCACAGTCACCACCACCTTCTGCCAACGGGGAAAGCAAAGACCACTTCAAAAGCAGCCTCTGAGCCCCTGCCAGGGAAAAGTGAGCCCTTTCCCTGCCCATCCCACAGGCACAACCCTGTCAGCTGCACGCTGGCATGCACAAACCTCATCGAAGCCCCTGCTGAGCCCAACTCCCATCTCCCCCCCACGGGCACAGAGCCTTCCCTGCAGTCCTCACTGCCTCCTTCTCTACCCTGCTGGTGTAGAAACTGAGGCACGAGAGGGATCCATGGCCAGTGGGTGCCTGTGTGACAGGAACCCATACTGGGCTCTCCACCAGCTCAGTGCCTCATGCACCCCCCACGGCACAGCCCCAGCAGCAAGAACGAGCCCCCCCCACCAAGTCCCAGAGCCACCTCCTCCCTCCTGCCTGTCCTTGCACGCTCGCTGCTGACCTTTGGCTACGAAGCAATCAATAACGGAGGCCACGGTGCCGCCCTCCCCCTTGCCGGCCCCCTGCACGCCCTGCTCGCCCCGTGCCTCTAATGAGCCCGGTCGGGCCTGAGGGATGCTCCAGCACCTCCCAGCACTGGGGGTGCATCGATGCACTGGAGACACAGGTGTGCTCCCGAGGATGCCCCAGGCAGGCTCCTTCTTCCCAACACTCCAAAAATGCTCTCCTGGGGGCTGCTTTCCAGCTCTGGGGTGCCCATGGAGAGGATGCAGCGTGGCCATCCTGCCCCTCAGAACCTGGGCTCCCCAGGGCATTGGCGCTGGGGGAGGGGAGGATGAGGAGCACGTGTGGGGTGACTGCCAGGGAGCTGCCCGGTGCCAGGCTTCCCTGCAGCTTCACTGCCTTTTGGGTAAGGCAGGAAGGGGTAAGTGTGGGTAGAGCTAGTCCTGGCCTGGAGCCTGGATCGTGCCCAAGCTTGGCAGCTCCTCTTCACACCCCCAGCTCCCTTCGATAAAAGCCCCTGGGCAGCAGCTGATTGATCCTCTGCAGAGCAGGGATTGATCAGGAGCTCAGCCCCATACATATTCCTGCTCTCTGATAAAGGGAAATCGATAGCTGAAAGAAATATTCCTCTGAGGCAGCAGCTCAGGGCTCAGGAGTCTCCTCTCGCCCCCTGAGCCCCCACAGCCAAACCTCACTCCCCTTGACAGCAAACCCAGGCTGGGGGAGAGAAATTTGCTCAGAGGAGAGCTGGACTGGAGAAGACAGAGCAGGAGATGTGGGGCCAGAGCAGGAGAACAGGCAGAGCCTCTCCTCCCACAGCTGAATCTTACCTTCCCAGGCCTCAGCCTGCCCTGCAGCCTCCTCCTCTCACCGACAGTCTGCCAAAGGCCACTCTTCTTTTCGAGGTGCCAGAGACCCGTTCCAGCCAAAGCCTCAGGCAGAGTGACCCTGGAGAAGCCACCACCCATCACACTCATCACCACCAACCACCAGCAGATGTGGCCAACACCACCCTGCCTCCAGCCCCCTACCCAGTGCTGAGACCTGGAAATTCGTTGCAGGTGTGACCAGAGCAGCACCCTTCAGGTGCACTCATTGCCTGGAGGCAGAGTGACAGCAGGGACAAGCCCCAGACCCCCGGGACCCCCCCAGGTTCTGTGAGGCTCCTTCCAGTCCCATGCCATCCTCCCGCCGGGTGCTGCAGCTCAGCCTGTCCCTGTCCCCACAGCCTGCCCCGTTCCTCATCCCTCCCTCTGCACACAGTGACCCAAAGCCTGGGCTCGCCCCAGTGCCCCTCCAGTGCCCGGGGAGCTGCTTTGCCTCGGGGAAGACCATCCCCAGCGCTGACTAAATCCTCCCCGGCCAGCACCGGTGCTGCTGGGGGATGCAGCCAGGAGCTCCTGCTTCCTGTGGAGCTGTAGCTGGCTGGGCTGGTTTGGCATCTACACACAGCTGCACACAGCTGCACACACACACAGCTGCACACAGCTCCACACTCAGAGATGTCCACACTTACACACAGCTGCAGACCTGTGTCCCCACACACACTGACACACTGCAGCCGGCCCCAGCACTTCCAGGATCCCACATCACTGTCTCCTCATGCTGGAGTGGTGCAGGGGCTAGATCCTGCTCCTGTGCTGGTGCGCTGAGGATGGGCAGCTGGGTCCTATGTGGGGCTGGGTGACCCCTGGCACTCCAATAGGAGCTGAACGGTGGCTGCTTGTGCCAGGCTGGTGGCGGCTGGTGGCTCTTGGGCTGGGCCAGCAGCCGGGAGTGGTGGCCCTGGGGCAAGGCTGGCACAGCAGTGGGGCACCCGCGGGTGCTGGGGAGGAGTGGGAGGGCAGGGCGAGGTTACAGGGCGGGTGCTGGCTCTGTTGTTGCTGCTGGGAAAGGGCTCCGTGCCCCGGGGTCAGGCGTCCTGCAGTGGCCCAGGGCTACCATGACCCTTGTGCGTCCCCAAGCCAGCACAGAGTCCCTGCGGAGCCTTCCCCAGCTTCTCAGGACCTGAGACACCTCCCGGCACTGGGAGCCTCCTAGAAAGGTGCTGCAGTGTTGGGGGCTCCATGTGGGGCCCCCACCTAGTTTATTAATCCAGCTTCAATCAGCCCTGGGGCCACCCCAGCTCCTCACCAGCGTGTGGGGACCCCACCGGCTTCATGGCTCTGCCAAGCCTGGCCAGTGGTGGTGACTGAGATCCCCTCCGAGCTTGCCGAGGTTACCAGCACCTTCACCCAGATGGGTGATGGGGAGGGGGTGGCCGGGCAGGGATCTGCGGGGGGTCCAAAGCCACCCAGGCCGTTCGGGCAACCTCCTGGCGCTGCTGAGTCGGAGGAAATGGAGGCGCTGGGGAACCAGCCCGACCGGCTCCCCGGCTGTCAGCACCTGAGGAATGCCAAACCTCCCTGCGCCAGGGCTGGGTGCTCAGGGCTGGGTGCTCGGCGAGGGCTGGGTGCTCGGAGGGTGACTCTGCCGGTCCGCCCAGCTGGGCTGTGCAGGGAGCAGCTCCCCTAGAACCCGCTCGGCACGGCACGGCACGGCTCGGCACGGCACGGCACGGCTCGGCACCTCGCTCGCTGCCTGCCTCCCACGGTGGGACCCTCGGCCAGCAGGTACGTGGGAGTGCAGGGTTGGGGCGGCCCCAGGCACTGGGTGCTGCCTAGGCCAGCCCAGCTGGCACAGGTGCTGCTAGGGAGGGAGGTTTCGTGGTGCTGGGAGCCAGAGGACACTGAGGCTCCGGTTCTGGCTGCCACCCGTGGGGGCTGCCAGGTGCTTTGGCCCACGCCCTGGTTTGGGAGGTGCTGGGATGTGTCCTTGTTCCCCCAGGATTAGCGCTGGCCCGGGACGGGGGCTGGGGCTGGGAGGTGGGGGCTCAGCCCAGCTCTGTCCTGCTCACCTTCACTCCCCTAATTTGGGGGGCTGCTGGAGCTGTAACCTCACTCCTGCCACTGAAGTTCCTTGCCAGGATGGCTGCAGTGAGCTGAGGCTCCCCCAGTTCTGGTGGCCTCATCACTCGGGCTGGGGGAGCAGGGGGCTCCCCATCACCCCTGTGCCCCTTCCTGCCTGCAGGGCATTGGCCGCTGGGACACGGGGGAGGCAGGGGCAGCAAGGGCAGATGGCAGTTCCCTGCCCTCGCCATGAACCCCAGCTGGCACCGCCGCCACCCAAGCCTAATCCGTGACGTTCCTGGAGGTGGCAGGTCTGCTCCCTGCCCGCGGCGATGGGGCTCAGCCCGACGTGGCCAGAGGCTCAGCTAAATCCGTGGTCACCAGCTCAAAGACAGCCGCGGCCGCTGCCCTCGGCCCCTTTGTCCCCGCTGAATATTAAGTGGCACTTTGTGCCACTCACTTGGGTGCTGGCAGATCTGGGCTGGATGCTGGGAGAGCTTTTGGGATGCTGCAAATGAGCCCAGCAGATTGGCTTGGCCAGGGGGAAATAATGAGCTGTGCTGGGTGCCCCAGTGTGGCAACACCACTGGGATCCAAGGCAGCATGTCCTGGCGGGCAGGGATGGCTGGCAGGAGCAGCTGGCAGGTCTTGCCCTTGTGCCCTCCTGTCCTCCTGTCCTCGACTCACTGTTGCAGCAGGAAATATTTGGAGCAAAAATGAGGTGCTAGGGCAGAGCAGGGCCCCTGGGTGACCTCCTCTCCCAAGGGCAGTGGGGCAGTGGGCAGCCACATGGGTGCTGCGTCCAGCTGCAGGGATGGGATGGGCAGACCTGGAGATATTTGGAAATTCAGCTCTGGGCAAGAGGCAGCCAAGATGCTGAGTCAGCAGCTTCCACCTCCCCCCAGCACCCCAGTGGTGCACGGAGCTGGCGTCTCTGTCCTGGTGCCACCCCGGGGCCATGGGCACAGTGGGGCTGGGCACCATCAGCAGCGCTTGAGAAACCAGGGCTGAGGCAAGCCTGGGGTGCAGCCAGGTGCCAGGGAGCTCCATCTCCAGTGAGATGGCAACATCACAGGGCAGAGAGGGTCACATCCCTGTGCAAACCACACTGCCCTGGCACTGCCAACCTACCCCCAGCATGGAGGGGGCTGTGTGCCACTGCAGACCCCTCAGCTCCCTCCAGCCTGACTCTGCTCTTGGTCATTCTCCCTGACACCCATCCTGCCCCAGCACATCTTGGCACTGCCAAGTGAACCCATCCCTCTTCCCCTGTGACCCCGAGGTTCCAACTGTGCCTTTGCCCATGCAGATGTGTGGCCCCACCCAGGCTGGTCTCAGCCTCGAGCAGTGCTGCCTGCCCCAGACGAGGTCTCATCACCTCCTGGAAAATGACACAAACTCTTCCTATCTCTACTGGAAAGACCTGCTGGGCTGGGGAGAGCAAGACACAGAGGGTGCACGGCAGGCTGGCAGAGGGGGCAGGCAGCTGCCCGCACCCAGAGCTTCTCTGCCTGCTCCTGCTCCCCGCCCCCCACCCACTTAGGGACTGGTAGAGCCCAACCAGTGCCCACTGTAGGGCTCTCTCCCAAGGTGTTCCCAGCACCCTAAGGGTTCTGCAGGGACATGTCCCCATCCCTGCCTGGGACACCCCAAGCTCAGCCTGCCCAAAGTCCTGTCCCTGTTGCTGTCCCTGTAGCCAGGAGGTGACACCAAACATCTCCTAATTGGAGATGCTGAGATGCTGGGACGTTGCTGGCTCCCTCTCCAGCACCTGCTGTGTCAGCTGCTTCCTGAACCCCAACCCAGCAATAAAACCTTTCTGGGGCAGGGACACTGCCACAGCACAGCAACACCTCCACCGGCACCCCCCTGAGCCCAGGCAGCTCGAGTGTCCCTGTCCCCTGTCCTGACCCTGGGGACCACAGCGATGCCCCCTCTGCAGCACTGAACACAGCAAGGGCACAGGGTGCTTGGTGCCAGTGCCGAGTGATCAGTGCAGTCTGCCTCTGCTGCTGGTGGGGCTGCAGGCCTGGATGGAGCCATCCCACCTTTGGCAAGCAGCAGGGCAAAGTCAAAGGAAGATGCTGCTGAGGTCTCCATCTCCTCCTGTGAACCCCGTGGCTGCCCCTGCCCCGGTCCCGGTCCTGGCCAGCCCCTGCCCTGGGGAGTAGCTTCCCTCCTGCTTCGTGGGTTTGTTTGTTTGCTGCCTTTGCTGACTCGGCGCAGCCCTGCTGCCTGCCTGACTCATCCCACAGCTTGGGGCACGGCACAGCTCGGGGCACGGCATGGCCTGGCCAGATCCTGCACACTCACCACTGCTGTGCCAGCCCACCGAGCTCTGCTGGCGCCCGCCTTGGCAGCGCGGTGAAGCCCTCTCCCAATCTCTGCTGGATGTAGAAGTGTTGGCAGAGGCAGGCTGAGGGGTCCATGGTGACCCCCCCACACCTCACACGTACCAGGATGGATGGCATAAGCATCCCGGGAGCCTCAAGCCACTGCCTGTGCTCGTGGGAGCCCCTCCCGAATACCCTGCAGGATCAGAAGGAGGTTTGGGGTGGTTAGGGTCTGGCTCAGGGGCCAGGGGTGATCCTTGTAGGGTGGTTTCTGCTCACCTCCCCCGGGATCTCCTTCTCTCCCTGCAGCTCCACCAGCCCCGGTCCAGCAGCCCAGCAGCGCAGGGTGCCGCGGCAGCCCCCGCCCGTGCCCCCCGGCATGGATCCCTCGTTCCGGCAGGCCAAGGCTGGGGGCTTTGTCTCCAGCGCGGAGCTGAGCATGAAGCGGGCGGCAGGAGCAGGTCCCGGCCCCGAGGGCAGGTCCCGCTTCCAGAAGGTCTCGCTGGTGTCGCGGCGCCTGGAGAACGCGGGGAGCACTCGGGGCCGGGAGGGGAGCCCCTCCCGCGTCTCCCTCCTGCTGCAGGCCTGGGAGAGGGAGATCGTGGAGAAGACAGCGACCGGTCCCAGCACCTCGACGCACCGTGAGCGCTGCTCGTCTTCCATCAGCCTCTTGCGGGACTTCACCGCGCACGGTCCCATCTTCTCCCAGGTGTACTCCCCGGCGCAGAAGCCCCGGCGGCAGGATGAGAGGGGGAAGGTGGGGACCGGTGGTGGCAGTAATGGTGGTGATGGCAACCCCCCACCGGCGGGCACCTCTCAGGAGATGCCCGTGCACAGGGAGAGCTACGTGCATGGCACTCTCCTCCCCACCCGACCCACTGAGCATCCCGCGGCGGGTCCTGGTGAGGGTCCTGGTGCCCCATGTACGGTCAAGCCTGGCTGTGCCCCTGCCCTGCCCAGAGCCAGGCACGTCACCGTGCTGCGGACGGGCAGGGATGCAGCCGGGACACAGTCGGAGGTGACTGAGGGAAGAAAAGCCCAAAATGGGAAGCATGATGCTGCTGGTGCCACGGTGAGCCCACCACAGCAGGAGAGCCACGGGCAGGGTGGCAGCGAGAGCTCAGCGGGCACCACAGAGGCCGCTGGGCTCGTGGCTGAGGGATGCCCTGGGGACGAACACTCACCGCAAGCCGAAGCTGAGCCGGTGAGAGCAACTCTGAGCGGTGGTGACAGGCCTGGGGACCCACAAACCAGCAGAACCAGCTCCCCGCAGTGTCCCTCGGAGGACGCCGGCAGCCGGGCTGGTCCAGCCGGTGCAGGAGAGGGCAGCGTGGCAGATGGGGACAGCACCATTCCCACCATGCCGCTGAGGACAGAGAGCCCCCCAGAAGCTGGCAGCACTCCTGAAGACCCCCCCTTGAATGGAAGTGATGGTCCAGAGCCCTCATCTGAAGCGCCAGCATCGCCGAAGGCTGAGGTTGAGTCCGAGGGGAGCGAGTCAATGCAGGACCCCCAGGGCACAGCCCAAGAGCTTGAGAACAGCCCAGAGCCCCCCTGTGAATGCCCAGCCCCTGACCCCCGGGCTGAGAGCGCCCCAGATGCGGCCGAGGAGGATCCCGAGCTGCTGGTGGACATGGAGATCTTCGTGGACACTCTGCGCAACATGGAGCCCTCGGAGATGCGGAAAGCGCCCAAGACCCCGCGCCAGCCCCGGCCCTCGTCGCTGGGTCGCTGCGCTGCCCTGCCCCCCATCCAGGAGGACCGAGTCGCCTCCCGCGCACCCATCTCCCTCCCTGAGGCTCTGCGTGAGCTGCTGGAGCGGGACACGGTGGAGCAGCAGGAGGAGAGCCCCGAGGAGGAGATCGAGAACCCCTACCTGAGCCCCGAGGAGCGGGCACTGGCGGGGACCCCCCACAGGGTGCCTGGGGACAGCGTGGCCAGAGGTAGCCGGGCAGAAGGGGGCTCACTCCTGGGGACACTGAGGCAGGTGGAGGTGGAGGAAAATGCCAAAGCAGTGGCCAGGAGCTCGGCAGACTGCAGCTTGCCCTTCCGGGGGAACGTCCTCAAGGGCATGGCGCTGCTCTCCCACTTCCTGGAGCACCGGGCGGGGGATGAGGGGAAGCCACACTCCCGCCTGGACAGCAGTGTGCTCTACAGCCGCTTCGTCTGCCCCACCACTGCCCAGCTCCAGCTGCCCGCTCGGGACGGGGCGGGCATGGGCTTGCCCATCCCCGGGGATGACAATGGGCTCGGTCCTGGTGACCAGCCCGGGCCTGGGATGGCCGTGCTGGAAGTCCCAAGCCCTGGTTGTATCACTCCTGTCCCCGAGGAGCCAGACTGCACCATGGCCTCGTGTCCTGCTGATGTCCTGGTGAGTGGATGCTGCAGCGTGGGCAGGGGGAGCTGGCTCTGCCCTCCTGGGCGTGTGGGCAGCTGGTGGTGGCTGAGCCCTAGAGCATGTTCCCAGCATATGGCTTTGGTTTCCCATCAGAGAGGCCATGAAAACCCCTGGTGTGATGGGAGGGTGCTGGGATGGGTGACAGGGGGGTACTAAGGTGGGTGATGGAGGGTACTGGCGTGGGTGATGGAAGGGTATCAGGATGGGTGATGGGAGGGTACTGGGATGAGTTACAGGAGGATCCTAGGCCAAGTGATGGGAGGGCACCATTCTGGGTGACAGGAGGCTACCAGGTCAAGTGAAGGGAAGGAGCCACCATGGAAAATGGGGAAATGTCACCCACCTGGGGCGGGTGACAGGAGTGTGCCAGGGCAGGCAGGGAGGCTGATCCCCAGCAGGGCAGGAACGCTCGAGGTGTGGCTGCTTGGGGCAGTGGGAGGGACTGGCAGACGCCAGACTTGAGTCTGTGGCTGCAGCTCCTTTGGGCTGTGGAGAGATGGCTGCTGCAGCTGATGTCCCTCCGTGCTCCTCACACGCCTGTCCCCTCGGGTGTTCACAGCAGGAGGACAAGGAGGGCTGCCAGAAGATCAACAAGAGACCTGGCAAGGTACAGAGAGCATGGTGGGGGCAGGCTGGGCTGGCCGGGGCACGGTGTGGGATGGGATGGGATGGGATAGCAGCACCTCTCCTCTGTGTCACCCCCTCCCAGATCATCCTCTTCTCCGAGGCTGGCTTCGCCGGCCAGAAGCGGGAGATCTGGGGCGACGTCCCCGACGCCACATCCTGGGAGCTCTCGCACACCATCTCCATCCGAGTCATCCGAGGCGGGTAGGGGACAGCGGTGGGGCGAGGACGTGGAGGGAGGCGTCACCTGGGGCTCATGAGCTCCCCATGCTGGGCTTGGTGGCCAAGTCCCAGCCTGGGGTTGGGGAGTGACCGTCCTGCCAGCGCTAATTACTGCAGCTGCCATCTGGCATCGCGGTGGCAGGAGGTCCCCACCCATGCTCTGCCCCGCGGCTCCCGACGGCTGCAGGGCTGTGGGTAAAAGCAGGACTTTTCCCCTCCCCGACTCTGCTGCCCCCCCGTGCCAACCCCAGGTGGGTGATGTACGAGAAGCCGCGGTTCCACGGGCGCAAGTGCGTGCTGGCCGAGGGGGACGTGGAGATCGACAACCCCTGGGCAGCCTACGGGCAGAGCGGGCAGCCCGCGGGCAGCAGGCCCTTCCGCATCGGCTCCTTCAAGAGGGTGGTGCAGGTGAGGCAAGGGACACCTCACCCCCCGCTCCCGAGCAGCCCACGGCCACAGCACAGCCAGCCCTGCCGCTCTGCCCCCAGGACTACCGCACCCCCGAGATCAGCCTCTTCGCGGCGGAGAACGGCGACGGCGCCAGGCTGCGCTTCACCGACTCGGCCGAGGACACTCGCACCCAGGGCCAGGCACTCACTGCTGCCTCCATCATCGTCCACTCGGGCTTGTGAGTGGGGCCGTGGGGCTGGGTGGGTGCCAGGTGGGCTCGAGGAGCGGGGCATGGAGTCAGTGACCCTGGAGGGGCTCAAGCAAGGTGCGGCCTTGGCGCTGTAGGAGGCGGTTCAGTGGCTGCGGTGGTGCTGG
This sequence comes from Tricholaema leucomelas, assembly GCA_013400475.1. Taxonomy (NCBI): domain Eukaryota; kingdom Metazoa; phylum Chordata; class Aves; order Piciformes; family Lybiidae; genus Tricholaema lacrymosa; species Tricholaema leucomelas. The sequence goes on along the minus strand of WAAF01020811.1, from coordinate 41,546 downwards.
GCTGGTGGCTGGACTGGATGGTCTCAGAAGGCTTCTCCAACCCAAACCACTCCGTGGCTCTGTGATCCTGTGGTGCCCTCCCCCTCTCCCCCAGGTGGTTGGTTTACTCCAAGCCTTTCTTCGATGACGATCCCTACGTTCTGGAGCCGGGCGGGTACCCCAATTTAAAGGCCTGGGGAGCCAAAGACCCATCCATCTGCTCCATGCACCCCATCAGGCTGGTGAGTGCTGGCGTGAGGGTGCTGAGGCCACAGCCACCCCAACAGGCAAGAGCAGCTCCCAGCGTGGAGCTGTGTCAAGCACAGCTCTTGGAATTGCTCTTGAGGGGGTCAGTGGTGAAGGAAAGATTAAAAAAAAAAGAAACCCAAAAGAAGCTGTTCTGGAGGGGAAATGACTCAAAAACCAGCCCAGGTTCTAAAGAGTGAAATTGGATGTCCCTGTGCTGTCCCCTCCTGCCACCACAGCCTCACTGGGGCTCCTTCTTCTTCCAGGGCTGCCCTGTCGTGGAGAGACCTGGAGAGCCAGAGGTGAGTGCCAGAGCAGTGCCAGGGAGGCTGCGGGGCTGGGGTGCCCACGGGACCTTGCTCACCTCCCCCCGTCCCCAGGTGCTGATCTATGAGGCTGCAGGATTCCAGGGCCGCAGCTTCACCATCAGCAGAGACCTCTACGACCTGAAGGGCCTCTCTGAGCCAGCCCTGGACACTGTGGGCTCCCTGCACGTCCTGGGTGGCTGGTGAGTGGCATGGCGTGGGCTGCAGAAGGCTGGGAAGGTGATGGGCAGCCCTGGGAGCTGCCCAGGGCTGTGGGATGACTGTGGGCAGCCTGGGGAAAGGATGGCACTGGAGTGACACAGGTAGTGTCCCTGTGTCCTGGCACATGGAAATCCTCCAGAGGCCTCACTGCCCATGTCTGCTTGTGCCACAGCTGGGTCGGCTACGAGAAGGAAGGCTTCCGTGGGCACCAGTACCTGCTGGAGGAAGGGCAGTACCAGGACTGGAGGCAGTGGGGAGGCTACAGCAAGGAGCTGGTGTCTTTACGGCTGATACGGACGGTGAGGGCAGGGGCGGTGGCATCGCTGGGGCAGGAACCACTGTGTGCAGGGAGACGCAGCCCCCCGGGTCCCATTCCCCAAAAGGAGCCTTCTCTGCCTGAGATCCTCCAAACTCATCACATGCAGAGGTCTAGGTGCTCCCAGTGGCTCCCAGCCTTGCTGCGGTCCCCGAGGCCAGGCAGGATGCTGGATGTGTGTATGGTGAGCACTCGGCCTGCAGCCCCTTCCCCCCAGTGGACCAAGGGGCTTGGGCTGGGGGCTCCTTCTCCCCACAGGACTTCTCCGACCCAGCACTGGTCCTCTTCGAGGCCATGGACTTCGAGGAGGGGGCGAGCGTGGAGCTGAGCGAGGCACTGCCTGACACGCAGCTGGCAGGATACGGCACCGTCACCCAGTCCATCCACGTGCTGAGCGGCGTGTGAGTGTGGGCGCGGCGGCAGGGGGGAGTGTGAGTGTGGGCACGGCGGCAGGGGGGAGTGTGAGTGTGGGTGCGGCGGCAGGGGGGAGTGTGAGTGTGGGCACGGCGGCAGGGGCGAGTGTGAGTGTGGGCACGGCGGCAGGGGCGAGTGCGAGTGTGGGCACGGCGGCAGGGGGCAGGCGAGGCAGGAGCTGAGCCAGCAGCCGCCTTTCCCTGGCAGGTGGGTGGCCTACGAGGGGACCAACTTCTCCGGCGAGCAGTACGTGCTGGAGAAGGGAGTGTACCGCAGCTGCGAGGACTGGGGAGCCGCCGACTGCCGCATCGCCTCGGCACAGCCCATCCTGCAGGTGATTACACGCAGCGCGCCCCTCACCGTGCCCGTGCCCGCGCCCTGCCGCCGCCACCGGCTGGTGGGGCAGCCTCGAGCAAGACACCAACCAGCCCTGCTCTGTCTGCTTTCAGGTCGGAGAACATAACCTCCACTTCGTCTCCAAGGTCAGAGGTGGTGGCTGGGGAGGGGGATGTCCCCCCTGGGGGACACAGAACCCTGTAGGGTGGTGGCAATGCTTTGCCACCCTGATGCAGCTCCTCTGCTCCTCGTCTCCAGATCTTGCTCTTCTCAGAGCCTGATTTCTTGGGGGACCACATTGCCTTTGAGGAGGATCAGGATGTCCTGCCTGACACCTTCACCCCACGCTCCTGCAGAGTCCGTGGGGGCAGGTAGGCTGCCCTGGGGCCTCGCTGCCTCCAGCTGGGTACAGGGACAGGAACATCCCCCTGGCTGGCGGCCCCACAAGCATTATCCATGGGGGTTTCCCAAGAGGGTGAGCAGGACAGAGTGGTGCTGGTGGGCCACGGGAGGGATGGATACCCACCACATGGTGCCTCTCCCTGCCAGCTGGATCCTGTTTGATGGGCAGGCCTTTGCGGGGGAGCAGCACGTCCTGTCCGAGGGCGAGTACCCCACGCTCAGTGCCATGGGCTGCCTCTCCTCCACTGCCATCCTCTCCCTAAAGAAGGTCCCAGTGGTGAGTACCAACCCTTCCCTTCCCATCCCTTCCCTTCCCCTCCCCTCCTCTCCCTTTCCTTCCCTTCCCACCAGGGCCAGGGAAGAACCCCCCCAGAGCCTCCTTTTTGCCCTCCGGTGGGCACTCAAACACCATCTCTCCAGCCTCGGGGCCCTTCTGCACCCACAGGTGCTTGCTCCTTCTACCTATCCCCTTCACCCCTGCTCTCTTTCCCCATCCCACAGTTCTTCTCCGAGCCTTCCATCTTCCTGCACGGGCTGGAGTGCTTTGAGGGGAAGGAGATTGAGCTGAACACGGAGGTGCGGAGCCTGCAGGCGGAAGGCTTCAACAACCATGTGCTGTCCGTGCGCGTCAAAGGAGGGATGTGAGTGAGCCCCGGCCCTGCTCTGCCGTGCCCCGTGGTGGGTGCCACCTGCTCACCGAGGGGTGACCGAGCTGTGCCCACCCCATCCCGCAGCTGGGTGCTGTGTGAGCACGGTGACTTCCGCGGGCGGCAGTGGCTGCTGGACTGCACCGAGATCACCAACTGGCTGACCTACAGCGGGCTGCAGCACGTGGGCTCCCTCTACCCCATCCGACAGGTGGGTGCTGCCTGGCATGGGACAAGGTGCTGGCACCCAGCGGGCTGAACCCCAGCGCCCTGGGGCAGAAGGCTCCCGCGGAGCTAGAGAGCTGCCAGCGTTAATGGTCGGGAGGAGGAGCCTGGAGAGCAGCGGCACCCTGCTGCCAGCTCTGAGCCATGAAAGGTGCCCCCAGCCCAGTACCACTCTCCCCAGATCCCTGTCCCCACACCTGGGAGTGGCTGCCTTGGTGGTGAAACACTGCCCACGGGCTGGCACCTTGTGAAACACGGTGGCATCCTAGTGGGCAGAGCCGTGCCCATGTCTGTGCCAGCTGTGAGAGACAGGCCAGAGCCACGGCCATCACCCTGGGGAGAGGCAGGGACCTCCTGGGGGAGAAAAGAAGAACCCTCTGGGCAGCCACCCCAAGGGCCTAGGGTCCTCCTTTCCCAAAGGCACAAGCTGGGCAAGGTCCTTCCCCAGCCAGCTGCGGTGTGTGGGGCTGCAGGTGCCAGCAGCAGGCAGTTTGGTGCCACAGGAGGGGGTTTTGTGTTGGCAGAGACGGATCTACTTCCGCATCAGGAGCAGGAAGCTGCAGCTCTACCTCTTGGTGCCCGACGACGTGGAGGACATGAAAGCAGGGCGGGTGGTGGTCTCCAGCCTGGGCGAGCAGAGCAGCTCCATCTGGTACTACGAGGATGGGCTGATCAAAAACCAGGTCAGGGCTCGCCTGTGACAGTGCCTCAGAGGGGACCTGTGGAGCCCTCAGCAGGACTCCTGCTGGGTACTCCCCACCCCAGAGCCAACTTTAGGGTTCACAGCAACCTGTCCCAGCCTTGTCCCCAAAGATCAGTTGACTCTCTCCTCCCCAAGTCTCTCTGGAGACACGAAGGCATCCCTGGCTTCCCTGAGGACTCTTTGCCACTCTAATCACCCCCACCTCTCACTCAGGCTTTTCCTGCTCATCCCCTGTCCTGCCACAGGACCTGCTGCACTTGCAGAGAAACCCTCTGAGCTCTGAGCCCTTGTGCTGGGCAGAGGCTGACCTGGCCCCCACTGCTCCTTGCAGGTGGCCCCCACCATGAGCCTGCAGGTGATTGGGCCAGCAGGGAAGGGTGCAAAGGCTGTGCTGTGGTCCGAGACGCGGATGCCGCGGCAGAGCTGGAGTGTGGACGCCCAGGGGCACATCTGCAGCCAGATGTTCGAGGACATGATCCTGGATGTGAAGGGTGAGGCCTCAGCTCCAGCACAGGAGCTGCTTTCCCAGGGACTCCCCAAACCAGGAGGTTTGCCTGTGAGAGAGAGGCACTCAGCACCATCAGGGGTGCCCTCCTGAAAGCCTCCCTCGGCAGGTGGCCGATCCTACGACCGGGACCACGCTGTCGTTTGGGACATGGCTGAGGAGAGACCCACGCAGCTCTGGGACATTCAGGTGCTCTGAGGGGCTGGTGTGCAGCTCTCATGCCCAGAAGTGCCACAGGGCAGGATGGGGGCACTCTGCCAGCATCTCTGCACTGAGGTAGGAGGCTTTGTACTCCACACATGCTGCACCCCAAGCACCTCTCAGCCCTGGCTGCCGTGTGGAGGATGCCCACCCTCCTCTCCATCACAAGAGGAAGCATCTCACCTCCATCCTGGGGAGCCCTGCATGTGGCTCACTGAGGACCCCATGGACACAACCACCACGGGACCCTCTGGAGAGCGGCAGAGCACCCACCCCCCCCCCGCCTGTCCTTCTGACTGTATTTATGTACCTGTGGAAGATGTGGTCCTGCTCAGCGGGGCCAGCTCTGTGCACTCTGAGTGCTTGGTGTCCTTGTCCTTGTACTGGCCACAGCCTGGCAGCTCCGGGAAGCTGCCTCCCACCCCAGCACCTTGCTCCCCCCCAAGCCCTGCTGTGAAGGGCCCCATCCTGTTCTCAGGATGGGTGCCCAGTGCCCTCTAGTGCCCACAGACAGTGCCCAGGCCCTGGGTTTTGGGAAAGGAGGCACAGGCCAAGCTGTACCCCACAGGGCACCAGGGGCTGCTTGCTAGATCCCACCAGCCCCAGCTCGGGGGAGCTCAGTCCCTGCTGTGGGCTCAAGGCTGTTCCAGTCAGTCAGCCCAGGGTGAGCTCTGGGGGCAGTGCCCACGTTGCAGAGCTGCATGGTGGCACATCACCTGTCTTTGAGGACCCCAGGACAGATGTGTTGTCCACTTGGGTGAGGGCAGAACAAAATGACACGAGGTGAGAAATCCACACACAGAGACACCAAATGCTTCCATGCTTGCTGCTGCGGGTGCAGCTTTAGCGGGGGGGGTGGGCTGGATGACCTCCAGAGGTCCTTCGGGCTGCACCATGCTGGGCTTCTGTAACCGAGGAGATAGGCAGGACACTGCCTGCCTGCACCACCTCAGCACTTGGAAACCACAGCAGGACACACGAACACTTCGGTTCCGCCCAGCTCGGTGTGTCGGGACGGAGCTGAGCCAACAAATCCTCTCTGCACAGGGACTCCCGGGGCCACGGTGCCCCCTCCCCTTACCCTACGCTTCACCCGACCAGGAGCAGCCCCTCCGCTCATCCACCCTTATACACCCTCTGCCAGGCCGGGATTGGCTAACGGCAAGGAACTTGGCAGCGCTGGATTGGTCAGGAGTTGCAGCCCCTGCCGTGGGATTGGCCAGGAGGCACCGGGCACGAGGGGTCCGCCCAGCCCTTTAGCGGCGCTCTACCAGCAGCTGCTCCCCAGCTGCTCCCAGGCCTGCGCTCTGAGGCTTGCCCGCGGGCGCAAGCCCAGGGCAGGAGTAGGGATCCAGGAACGGGACCCTGGAGCCCTTCGGACCCTACACAGCCCCAGGGAGGCCAGGGAAGAGCTTTGGGAGTGCCAGGCCGTGCACCCCGAGCTGACCGCTTCACCCGCAGGGCACCAGCAGCACCGAGGGTTAGAGCCCCGAGGTGCCCCTTACCGACCCAGCAGCAGCAGCGAGGGTTCCCCCTTCACCCCGAGGTGCCCCTTACCGACCCAGCGGCAGCAGCGAGGGTTCCCCCTTCACCCCGAGGTGCCCCTTACCGACCCAGCCCCACAGCCGAGTCGGAGCCTCTGCCCCAGCGCTTTATTTCTGATGCTGGCTGCGGGGCCGCTCCGGAGCTGGGCTCGGGGCCGCCGTGCTTGAGCTGCCCCAGTTTCGGGATGCCATTTCCAGGGTGAGGGGAGAGGCAGGGACAGGAGCGATGGCGTTGGCCTGGCTGGGCCTCTGTGCTGCAAGGGTCCGTAGAGGTATCGGTGCTGAGGATGCCAACCCAGGGCTGTCTTCTCGGGGCCGGAGAGGTGCAAGGTGTCCCCCTTCGGGTCAGTGGCGCAGGAAGAAAGGCAGAGCCAGCCCCAGGGCGAGAGAGAGGAGGGGTGGGCTGCTGCGGGCAGGGCTCATGCTTTGCACAGAGACCTGTGCAGTCGGGGCAGCGGTGGTCTTCTGAACCTCCTCCTGGCCCTCCACGGTGTCCGCCCGGGCAAGGGACTGGAAGAGAAAAGCAGAGTCAAGCATTGCTCCAAACCGGAGTAGAAACGCCCCTAAGAGTCCTCGCCTGGCAGCCCTGGGGGGCAGAAAGGACCCAGGGCAGCCCAGTGCCCGCATCGCCCCTTCCCTGCGGAGGGACAGATGGGCTGCTCGCCTCCGGCAGGCTCCGCACACCGCAGGCAGAAGGCAATGCTGGCTTGGGGCTTTCCCGAGACAGGAAGCCAAGCGAGCTCTGCCTCCTCGCTCTGCCCTGCTTCTGGGCAGAGGCTTGCAGAAATTTGGCTGGCAAAACAGAAGCTGGGGGATGGTGTCTGCCCCTCAAGCCACTGCCAGGGTGTGGCTGGGGACGCGGCCCCCCGTGAGCCCCGCAGCAGAGGACGTGGAGGGCGGGAGCAGAGCTGGCAAATGCCCATAGTGGAAGTGAGGAGGAGGAGGAGGGACCCCTGTGCCTCCAGCACTGCAGGGACGTTGCAGCCAGCAAGTGAAACAGGGGATGAGAATTGCAGGGAAGTTTCCTTCTGTCTCTAAAGACTGGCACCTTCCAAGTGAAGGTGTGGGCATCCCTGGTGCACCATCACTGTCCCGAGGTCCTGCTGGGATTCCTGGTGCAAGCAGCTCTGTGCAATGCCTGTGAGCAGGGGTCACAGCCACAAGGGCTGCTGGAAAAGGGACACCTTTCCCTCTGTGATCCCCACGCTGCTCCACACCACTCCTCAAGTCTCTCTGGAGCTGGGGCAAGGCCAAGGATTTGTTCCAGACACCCAGCTCTGCCCCTCACGATCACTCTTGTGCTACGAGGTCTGGGCTGGGTCTCCCATCAGTGCAACCTCTGGAGCCAGCAGCAGGTCGCAGCTGCCTGCTGTTCGTGTGAGAAGTCAGCAAAGACGAATCTGGCCTCGTTATCAACGTGCTGCAGACACAACACAATCATCCCAACAGGTGCCCCAAAAGCACCAGGACCTTCATCCCTCCCACACAGCCCCACGTGGGACAGAGCCAAAGCCACCAGCACAGCACAAGAACCCCCACGGAGCCTCCCTGCAGGAAGGAAAACAACCTCCAGTGGGGAGGGACAAGAGGAAGCCAGGGAGCTATGGCACCCACCCAGCGCTCCCACAGCTGGGCCCAGCACCTCCAGTGTCCCTGCAGCTGTGCTTGGTGTCCCCACAGCAGGCATGGGCTGGGGCCAGCATGGAAAAGAGGCTGCAAGGGGGCTTGGAGAGCCAAGAGCAAAGAAGGTTCTGGATATGAGCAATACTCTTAAGGGAAAAAATAAAGCAAAACAAAGCTTTCTTTGAAGCATTAAAAAGCAGTAACAGGTTGCAGTGAGGTGAGGCTTGGTCTCTGCTGCTTATAACAAGTGACAGGACAAGAAGGAATGGCCTCAAGTGGCACCAGGGCAAGTTTAGTTTGGACATCAGGAGAAACTTCTTCACTGGCACAGGCTGCCCAGGGAAGTGGTCGAATGCCCATCCCCGGAGGTGTTTCAGAGGCAGAGATGTGGTGCTGAGGGTTTGGCCCCAGCCTAGGTAGAGTTAGAGAATGGTTGGGCTCAGTGACCCTGAAGGTCTTTCCCAGCCCAAACAGTCCTGTTTGGCCCTTACAGGCCACAGCCAGCCAGAGCTAAAGTCAAACAACATCAGTCAGGCCAAAGAAGCAGCCAAAGGCTGCAGTTCCCAGCTGCAACTCAGCAGGAGTTCTCCCACCAGTGGAGCCCAACCCTGGCTGCCAACACACCCGTGGGACAGAGGCGGCTGGGAGCCCCCTCGGGCTGGGCAGGTCCCCGTGCCATAGGGTTTGTCTTACCGCAGAGAGGAGGAAGAGGATGAGCAGGAGGGGCTGCATGGTCAGGGCTCTGCTCTCGGTGCCGTGAGGCTTCCTCGTCTGCCGGCAGCGAGCGCGGCAGGAGGCTTTAAGCAGCCTGGTGGCCCTGCCTCACCAATCCCCTCCCTGCCTCACCAATCCCCTCCCTGCCTCACCAATCCCCTCCCTTCATGTGCCCGCCTGGGGAAGTCGCTGCTGGTGCTGCCGAGGGCAGTTTTGGGGAAGTGGTTGCTGATGCTGTGAGAAAGCAGGTCCAAGACACAGCAGAGAGGAGCTCCAGATGGGGATGATGCTGTACAGCCCTTCCAGCCTTGCCTTTCCATCACCTGGCACCAGAGCAGCTCCTGTTCCCTGGCACAGGCAACAAGCCCCTTGCCCTGCCTTTCCCCACCTCACTAAAGACCCTTCCACAAAACGCAGCCCTCCCAGCCTTGCTCATCACCACCCAGCACAAGAGCAGCTCCTCTTCCGTCTGCAGCAAAGGCAGCAAGCTCCTTGCCCTTCCATTTCCCACCTCATGCAGCAGGCTGAGCTCTGCTTCTCCCTCTCCTGTGCCCCACACCCACGAACGGTTGAAGCCCACCATCTTCACTGGGAGGGTCTGCAAATCATGGCCAACGTTTCAACAAGGGCACCACGTAACAAACCACTCCTGCAGAGCTACCAAGATGCTCAGAGGGCTGCAGCAGCTCTGCTCTGAGCACAGCCTGAGAGAGTTGGGGCTCTGCAGCCTGGAGAAGGCTTCCTGGAGACCTTGGAGTGGCCTTGCAGGATCTGAAGGGGGCTCCAGGAAGGCTGGGGAGGGACTATTGACAAGGGCTTGGAATGACAGGAGGAGGAGGAATGGGTTGGAAGTGGCAGAGGGGAGACTGAAACTGGATGTTAGGAAAGGGTCCTTTGCAGTGAGGGTGGTGAGAGACTGGCACAGGTTGCCCAGGGAGGTTGTGGAGCACAGAATGGGATCAAAGATCACATTTGCTGATTCTGTGCTCCACAATCTCCCTGGAGGTGTTCAGGACCAGGCTGGATGAGGCCTTGAGTGAACTGTTCTAGTGGGAGGTGTCCATGCCTATGACAGGAGGTTGGAACTGGATGATCCTTGAGGTCCCTTCCAACCCAAACCATTCTGTGTTCCTGTGCAGCTCAGGGCAGAAGCTGGGTTCAGGCTGTCCCTCCGAGCTGCAGTCACACACCTGGGGTAGACTCTTCCAGATAACACATCAGGGGAACACTTCCTTCCAGCTCCCCAGCACCTGCCCCCTCGCAGCAGATCTGAGCTCACTGGGCTGCTGCAGCAGGAAACAAGAAGAGCTCTGATGGTTTCAAAGGCGGCTGGAGCGGGGCGAAGCTGCCGCAGGGCAGGGAGCACACACACCTGCGGTCTGCTCTTGTGCTGGTGAAGTGCATCGCAGCACAGCCGGCAGCTGAGGGCTTCACTGCAGCAAAGCTTCACCACATTTCGTTGCTTTTTGCACCTCGTGGGAGGGTCAACGTGAAAAGTCCCCCAGGGACAGCAAACATCCCATAAAAGGCGATAAAATCAGCCCGTTCTGCTCCTGACTGGCCAGGCCGAGCGCTGTGTGGAGCGGAGGAGCACGGTGGTGGCAGGTGGGATGGGCAGGGAAGGGTCTCTGGAGGGCAGGCAGAGTTGAAACAGTGCCCTGGTGAGGGAGAGCATTGCCACACAACAGACAGGAGCAGCAGCCGAGGACATCAGGAGCAGTGTGTGAGGCCCCAGGTCAGCCTGGACCTGCCCCGGCCCCTCAATGTCCTTCTTGGGGTGGGGAGCCCAATCCTGAACCCAGGATTTGAGGTGTGGCCTTACCCGTGCCGAGCACAGCGGCACAATCCCTGCCCTGCTCCTGCTGGCCACAGCATTGCTGGCCGCGGCCGTTCCCAGCCACTCCCATGCGGCCGTCGGTACCGAGCGCGGGCGTCGCAACTCGGCCTGGGCGCACCGCACGGCGCCGCCGCGGGGCATGCCGGGATCCTCCGCCTGCCCCGCTCCCCACGTGACCAAGGCCGAGCCAATCGCAGCGGCCGCTCGTCGCCGTGGCAACCGCCCGTAAACAAGGCGGCGGCGGCGGCCTGAGCGCGGGTGAGTGCAGCGCCGGCAGGAACCCCCCCGCGGTTTGGGACCCGCACACACCGTGAGGGACGCCCCCGGTGCCCACACGCAGGGCTGCCCCCCGGGGCGCACCCTCTTCACCGCCCCTACGCCGTGCTCCCTTTCGCCAACGGCCCCGCAAACAGGCGCACAGGAGGTCAGGGGCTGGAAGGGACCCAAAGAGCTCATCGAGTCCAAGCCCCCTGCCAGAGCAGGACCACACAATCAGCTCAGGGCACACAGGAACACATCCAGACAGGCCTGGAAAGGCTCCAGGGAAGGAGACTCCACAGCCTCTCCGGGGAGCCTGTGCCAGGCTCTGGGACCCTTCCAGGAAAGAAGTCCCCCCTGGTGTTGTGCTGGAACCTCCTGCGCTGATCGCTGCCGGCCCCCTGGGGACCCACAGCTGACAGGCTCAGGAACAACCGAATGTCCTACCTGCTGCTTTTGCTGGCTGGTATCAGTCACCGGCAGGGCCCAGGGCTGTTGTTCAGGCACGGCTCACAGGTTGAGTTTCACCACCTCGGAGCAGACAGTTGCTCTCTGCAGCAGCAGTGGCACCACAAGCATCACCTGCCCTGGCACAGGGGACACCACTGCACCTTGCCCACCCGAATTTCACCCCCTCTGCTCTCAGGCAGCTCCTCCAGACTGTGTCTGAAGGGTTTTAGCTGTTGCAAGTTGTGGGTGTGTGAACACCCACTCTGCCCTGAGCGCAAGGATGTGTGGAGGGGGAAGGAGAGAAGTCCACAGGTGGAGTTTTTGGGGCAGCATTCTAAGACCTTTGCCCCTCCAGCAGCTCCTGCCAAGGAGTTGTGCTTTGTTTCTGTATATTGTCCTCTTACCACTACTGACAGGGCAGAGCTGCACCAGCTCACTGCCTCTCAGCAAGGTCTTCCTTGCCATCCTACCTGTTCTGCAGTGACTGCAGAGCTGTCTCCTACCTGTCCAACATCAGATAAGCAACAAAAGATTTCCACATCCTCAGCGAGCCCTAGAGCACAGTAGGACCTCATCTATTTTTACAGCTCCATTTTAGGTCACATCCTTCCTACTAGAGCTCAGAACAAAAACTCCCTTACCACTCTCAGAGAAGTTTGCTGCTGCTCACCCCAGAGCGGTTTTGCTTTTTGTTAGAACAGCTCCACATGACCACTCTGTGCCTCGCTGTGCAGGGCAGGATGCTCTGTCTCAGTCTTTTGCTTTCTTTCTGTGAGCTCTTTCGTCTTCAGCCTTCTCAGCTGCTGAGATTTTACCTTGCCTTGGGGCCTGGCTCATAATCAGTGGTTAGGCTGAGGGTGCTTTTGGGGATGATGGACTGGGGACCACTCTGCCTTCTCCTGCCCTCTTTTCCCTCAGCATAGCCCCAGTTTGTCTTCACCTGCTCTTGGAGATGTTGTGGCCAAACACTGACCTGTTTTCTTTCTTCCATGCTCTTCTCAGAAGACTCCTAGGACAAAGAATCCAGAGCAAGGCAACCTCCCGTCCTGCTCGAGGGGGACAGCACTGAAAAGGAACAACATGCAGGGTAAAGTTCCTCAGTGATCAGGGGATTCCAAGCCATTTGTTTCTCAGTGACAGCCTGGGGGACTTTAGTACCCCAGGTCAGGCTAATACCTGTGGTGTGTGCCCCCCCAAGATACACAGGCAGTGACAGAGCCACCTCCTCACCAGCCAGGAGCCAAGAGATTCCCACCCAGCACCCCTAAAGGGTTCCATGGTCCTGCCTGCTGTGCAGGGCTCCCTGTGGTGCAGATGTGCCCCCAGTACCGATCCCTGTTTCAGAGAGGTGCCACCTGCTTGTGCTTCCAGATGCTGTTTGCTCTGACACAGGGCCCCTGTCCTCTCTGAGGCAAAGAATCACTCTGCTGGAACAACAAATAGAGAAGCAAGCAGAAGAAATCCAAGTGAAGGTAAACCTCTGCCCCTTGCTGGACCTGGTGTCTGCCCCCTTCTGCTGGTTGAAGCCGCAGGAGTGTTACCCTCTGCTCAGACCTCTGTTGGGCTAACCCAGGTTGATCTGTAGCCTCCTCTGTTCTCTGAGCAAAGATCTGGAACACAGCAGAGCAATTTTATCAGCCCTTGGGATGGGAGAGTGGACAGACCCTGCTGGGACTTCAAGACAAGAGTCTCAGCACCCTCCCACTGATCCCTTTGCCTCCAGACCTTTCTTTTCCTCCTTTTCTGAACCAACAGCTGCTCACACAGCAGAGTCAGCCTGGAGCAGACCTCTCTGATTACTGCAGCTCAGAACAAATCTTTTGAATTTGTTTAAGTCCAAAAGGAGGCTGCAGAGATGCTGGGTTTGCTTCCAGCCCCTCAGCTGTGCCTGAGCAGGGGGGCAGGAGTCCTTGTGTCTGCCTACAGCTCTCATGCAGGTGGAGGAGGGGAAGAGAGAGGTCAGCTTGCCCCTCACCTATTCCTGGAGCAGTGTATTTATATCCCACCCCTCATTTGGGTCTAATGAAGGCATTTTTGTAGTGATTCAGCCTTCCTGCTCCTACTTTCGTCTGAGTAGAGTAAGAGGAGGTGCACCAATGACCCACCCAGGCAGGGCTAATTGTGCAAACTGTGCCTCAGGGTCCTCCTGAAAGGCTAAGAACTAAACCAGGTCATTGTTTGTTCTTGTCCTGAAGGACAGGAGAATTGCTGAGCTTGAAGAGAAGATGAAGGCTCTTCAGAAAGGAGGAGGTAAAAAACTGTTCTGCCCTCGGCACTTCGCTGTGGGAGAGCTACAGAGCTCCTGGTACTCAAACAGAGCAAGCTCGGAGAGCTCCCCCAGGAGCTGTTCTTGCCTTGAAGGCCCAAGAGCCTCTCAGGTGAGGGGTATCAGTCACACACAGGTGGTGCTGCTTGCCAGAGCAGATCCACACTTCCGACTTGCATCTGGCCCTCAGCTTTTCTGATGCAATGAAAAAACAGCAACTTCCTGACCTATTTTCTCTGGGTTACAAAGTTTCCATGAGCACAGAACGACCACACAGCTACCTGAGGTGGTCAGGAAAAAGGAAAGCAAGAGGTGAACACTGCAGAGTCCAAACAGGCTGGGAAAAAACGCAGAGCTAAGAGAAAGCAAAAAATCTGCTTGGCTTGAACGGCTTTACAGGTTCAGGCTCCTTGCCCTGCAAGGCAAACCTCGAGCTGAACCCAGCTCTGAGTGAGTCACCAAAGGGTTCTCCCTCCTGTTCAGTTCCCTGGAATCCAGCAGCTCTCCAGCTGAGCCCAGACAGGTTTCCCTCCGCGGCTCAGCAGCACAAAGCTGCGGTGAGCTGTCCCTGTGCTGAGCAGAGCACAAGCAGATGCCTGTCAGCCACACAGATGTGCTCTGCCCCTGCGCCGGCCTCGCTCCAGCTGCTCTGCCTGGGGCTTTGGGTCCAGCTTCAGTGGGCACCTGCTCATTGTTTGAACAGGCTCCTTAGGGACACCACCAAATCTTCCCTTTCAGATGCTTCTAACTCATCCACAGCAGAGGAACTGGAAGTGAGATGCCTTCATCTGCAGAGCCAGGTCTGGGAGATGGAGGTGAGCCACCTGCTTCACTTGCCCTGAGCCACCTGCACCTTCAGTTTGAGTTCGTTGTGGTCTCAGCTGCTTGGTCCTTGCCAAGCTGCCACTTTGATCCTCAGATCTTCACTTCTCAAGGGGAAGAACAGGCTGGGTGTGAGCTACAGGGCAGCAGGGGGTTGAAGTACACAGAGATTGGTGCCTTCTCCAAGGCTCTTCATGCTGATTTCTGGACTCACCTTGGGGATCACAGTTTCACCACCACCACTTTCATCTTCCCTCTTGCTTGCTACTAGTGGAGCTGCTACAACTACCCTGCCACTGAGCCTGTCTGGCTGCCAGAGCCAAAATGCCTCAAGACAAACCCTTTCTTTCACCTCCTCTTCTGCTTCTCACAGTCACAGCTGACCACTGCTCCCTGTCTGACTGGCTGAAGCGCCACAGCTCTGACCTCTACTCTCTCCTGACAGCGCTTTCTAAGTGACTATGGTCTGGTCTGGGTTGGAGAGAGGCATAAGCAGCTGGAAGACTTAGAATCAGGCAAAGATGAAGAGGAGCTGCCACCAGGGAGCTTCTGGAAGCCAGGTAAAGCACCAACACCCTGCTGAAGCAGCTGTCCTAGCTCCTGCTGCACGCTCAGAGGAGGAATCAAAGACAGGATTGGGGCCTTTAGAATTTGTGGTCCTGTGCTGAGGTCGGCACAGGGGCAGAGACATGGAGCAGTTTGCCAGCAGCTAAGCCAGGCAGCAGGTCGGGGGTTTACACACCTGTAATTGGTCAGCCTTGGCTAAAGGAAGAGGGCAGAGCCTGATGGCCCAGCCAGGGGAAGGTTACCCTCAGAGCAGCTGCTTCCGGAGGAGTTCACAGACCCTGAGAGTTTGGAGCTTGATTGCTCCACAGCCCTGAGGTAAGGTGGGTGGGAAATGGACCCAGCTGTTTTGTGCCCTACCCACAGTGCCTGGCCCCAGCATTGTTTGCCTCTCCCAAGCACCGCAGGAGTGCTTTAACTGAGCCCTGCCTGTGCTGCTCGGGCTTCAAGCATGCTTGGCAGTGGCTTCTTAGGAAGTGGTGATGGAGAAAATCAAAGGGAATAATACTCGTGCTGGACAGACACTGCTGCTCCCTACCCACTGGGCAAGCAGCAGCTGAGTTATGCTTCCCTCCCTCACCTGCAGGAGGGCAGGACTGGGGGAAGCAGCAGAATTAACGTCGGTTGTTTGCAGCTCACTCTTTTAAGGATGGTTTCCTCCCACTCTGCTTCCCTCCTCTGTCACACCTCAAAAAGCAGAACAGAAAAACCACCCAAAGGCTTCACCTCTGCCTACTTCACTTATTTCATTTCCTGTTCTGACTGCACTTTTTTTCTGCCCCATCTCAGCTCTGACTGCTTCCCTTCCTGCCACCCTCCTCCAGCACCCATCTCAACAGCCCAGCAGTGTCTCAGCAAGAGGCAGCAGCCTGCTGGTGGCCAGGAGCAGGCAGCCAGCTGTGTTTACACTGGCACCTCTTCAACAAGCCTGCCCTGGTGCACTCCTCTAGCCCAGCTGGTTGATCCCTGGCTGCATTTTACAGCAGCACATTAAGGGAAACAGAACCCTCCTGAAATCACAGCTAAAGGCAAGGAGCTGAGTGTGGTCAGCAGGAAAGGGTGACAAAGGTGCTGAAGGGTCTGCAGGCCATGTGAGGAGCAGCTGAGGGCCCTGGGGTTGCTTGGTCTGGAGAACAGGAAGCTGAGGAGACCTTCTGGCTCTCTACAAGTCCCTGAAAGGAGACTGGAGCCAGCTGAGGTTAATCTCTTCTCCCAAGGAAGAAATGACAGGACAAGAGGAAATGGCCTCAAGTTGCTAGGTTGAATATTAGGAGAGACTTCTTCACTGAAAGGGTTCTGAAGGACTGGAAGCTGCCTAGGGAGGAGCTGTCCCTGTCTCTGGTGGTATTTCAGAGAGGCAGAGCTGTGGTGCTGAGGGCCTTGGCTTAGCCCCATCCTGGGCAGAATTGGAGGATCTTAAAGGGCTTTTCCAACCAGGACTATTGTATGGTCCTGAAGGGCTGCATCTGCAGCTGGCTCTGCAGTCCCAGCTTGCAGCAAGAGGGCTGCTGCCCTGGTGCCCTGCCCTGTGGTCACACACACCCAGCAAACAGCAGCTCTCTTGCACCACACTTTGCAGAAGAGCAAAAGGCAAAGGGTGGAGAAGGCAGCACAGCCCCAGACTGTGAGGTCTCAAACACTCCTCAGTCCCACCGAGAGGCAAAAGCTCTTCAGCTATCAGCCCCTTCCACATGTAACTCTGAGCCCCCTGCTGCAGGTGAAGCTGCTGCCTCCCAGCCCCTGATTGATTTTGACTTGATCCTGGCAAAGGTGAAGGAGCTGAACCTGCTGGCCGGGGAGGGCATCGCTGGGATCCAGCTCAGGCCCGGGGGCGCTCAGCTGAGGCAGCCAGAAGCCCTCCCTCTGACTCTGTACCAAGATGGGATGGTCATGAGGGACCAACCCTTTCGGCCCTACCGGGACCCAGCCGCACAGGTATGGGAGGGTCTGGGGAGGAGCTGCACTTTGAGCCACCCTCCTCTGGCCCCCACCAAGCTCTAGGAAAGGGCAGCTGTGGGAACAGGGCTGGGGAGGAGCAGCTACTGAGACCTCCAGCTCCTGACAGAACCCATGGCAGGGGTTGGAAGGGAACCTTGAAGGTCACTGGGTCTGACCCCTCCTTCCAAAGCAGCATCACCTAAAGCAGCTCACACAGGAACTCACCCAGGCAGGCCTTGGAAGTCTGCAGAGGAGGAGACTCCAACACCTCTTTGGGCAGCCTGCTCCAGGACTCTGCCACCTGCAAAGTAAAGAATTTCCTGCTCATGTTTAGATCATAAAATCACAGACTGGGTCGGGTTGGAAGGGACCTTTAAAGGTCATCTAGTCCAACCCCTCTGCAGGGACATCTTCCACTAGAGCACATTGCTCAGAGCCCCAAACAACCTGACCTGAGGTGGTTCCTGTGCCCATTAAAGACTTGGATCTCTTTGTGCAGTCGCTGTGGGAGGTGAAGATCCTGAACCTTTCCTGCACAGCAATCACAGCACAGCTAAGAGCAGCCCCAAA
This sequence comes from Tricholaema leucomelas, assembly GCA_013400475.1. Classification (NCBI taxonomy): domain Eukaryota; kingdom Metazoa; phylum Chordata; class Aves; order Piciformes; family Lybiidae; genus Tricholaema lacrymosa; species Tricholaema leucomelas. The sequence continues at coordinate 24,459 of WAAF01020811.1, read as the reverse complement.
AGAGCAGAGCAAGCCTGGGACACGCAGGCTGAGCTCTGACCACAGCCTCTCCCTCTTCCAGCAATGCCTCCAGGACATCATAGATGGCTACTTCCCCTCAGAGCTGCAGCACTGCTACCCAGATGGCATCCCTCTGCAGGTGAGCACTGCACCCCCTTAGCCATGGCATCCTTCTGGGGTGAGCACTGCACCCCCTTAGCCATGGCATCCCTCTGAGGTGAGCACTGCACCCCCTCAGTCACCATGCTCTTGGCAGAATCTCTTCTCTCTCTGCCCAGAAGCCCTGCTCAGGAGGACTGTGCAAGCCCCTCGGGGCCGTGGCTCTCTCTAATCCACAGCCACAGCCCAGTGATGTGGAGTGAGCACAGCCCCGGGGGTGTGGACAGCAGTGCAAAGGGAAGTGAAGTGGAACCCAGAGAGAGGCTGCTCAGCTCCCACACTGCTGGGGCCTCAGGGTGGCACTTGTGGCTTGTTAGAGCCCCCTGGCAGTGCCCTCTGTAGCTTCTCCCTGCCAGATCCCTCTCTACCCTCGACTTGCAGCTTTCACATCGTTTCCCACCCCGGCAACACTCCCGGGTGTGGAAGCAGACCCTGAGGCTGGGAGGTGCCCAAGCACACTGCTTACAGCTGATGGGAAGCAGCAGCCTGCTGAGAGAGATGGACAACTGCCCTGGGGCCTAGAGGGGACACCCTGGGGACCTGATGGCTCTGCCAGGGTTTGCCTTGTTAGAGAGCTGAGAGTGACTGCCTTGAGTTTGGGCAGCTGGAGCAGCTCCCAGGGGAGCAGCTCTCTCGGTCTCATTTGGGGCTTACAGCTCTCGGTTGCCACTGCTGTGGTCTCTGGGGCAGCAGAATGGCTGCTGACTGTGGCTTCACCTCGGCAGGTCACTGACAGGAGGGATGTGGTGTTCCAGGGGAGAGGCCTGCCAGGGAGTTTCCCTGGCCGTGGCAGAGTGCTTGGCCGTTCCAGCGCAAGTGAGGTGCAGGAAGCCACTGAGGTGCCAGGTAAATCCTCACAGCTCCTTCAGAAGCACAGCCAGCTCCTGAAGAGGAGCAGCAAAACCTCACCAGGGTGCTCCAGCAGGTGGGAGAGGAATCACAGAATCAGGCAGGTTGGAAGAGACCTCCAGGATCATCCAGTCCAACTTATCCCCTAACCCTTCTCATTAACTAACCCCTGGCACTAAGTGCCTCAAGCAGCCTCCTCTTCAACACCTCCAGGCACGGCCACTCCACCACC
>WAAF01020811.1:0-23098 GCA_013400475.1 Tricholaema leucomelas | reverse complement strand
CTGTCTACCAGCACCCCCACATCCCTCTCTGCCTGGCTGCTCCCCAGGAAGGTGCAGGCTCTCAGCTAGGAAGGGAACAGCTGTGGTTCAGAGCCTTGTGCTTGCAGCCTCACTGCTGCCTGCAGCTGCCATGCTCCACCCTCCTCTCCTCACTGAATCCTGCTCAAGAATGAGACATGGCAGTAAAAGAGCAGAAAATCAGCACCTTGCCACAGCCACATCTGCCTCTGCCTTTCTGAAAGGCCAAAGCTTCTCCCAGCTCCACCCTCAGCAGCACCAAGCAGACCCTCACAAGGCTGCAGCAATCACCAGAGGTTCAGTTTTTCCTGCCCACAGCAGAGCTGAGGAGGTTTGTGCCTGCTGCACGCCACAGCTGTGTGCTCGCTGGCAGTTGCTGTTGGCAGTCAAACCTTCAGCGGGCCAGAAAGTGGAACGAGCTTCAGCTGGGGAGAGCAGGAGGAGGGGAGAGCTCTAGAGGAGGGGAGAGCTCTAGAGGAGGGGAGAGCTCTAGAGGAGGGGAGAGCTCTAGAGGAGGGGAGAGCTCTAGAGGGAGGAGGGGAGAGCTCTAGAGGAGGGGAGAGCTCTAGAGGAGGGGAGAGCTCTAGAGGAGGGGAGAGCTCTAGAGGAGGGGAGAGCTCTAGAGGAGGGGAGAGCTCTAGAGGAGGGGAGAGCTCTCCCTGTTGGCTGTTGCACTCCAGAGAACGGCTTGGGTTGGAAAGGACCTTAAAGCTCATCCAGTTCCACCCCTTGTCATGGGCAGGGTCACCTCCTGCCAGGGCAGCTTGCTTAAGGCTTCACCCAGCCTGGCTTTGAGCACTTCCAGGCTTGGGGCTTCTCTGGGCATCTTGTCCCAGTGTCTCACCACTCTCCTAGGGAACAATTTCTTCCCAGTGTCTCATCTCAATCCAGCTTCTTCCAGTCTGAAGCCATCACCTCTCATCCTGCCACTCCAAGCCTTTGTACAAAGTCCCTCCCCAGCTCTCCTGTAGCTCTTTCAGGTACTGGAAGGCTGCTCTAAGGTCTCCCCAGAGCTTTCTCTTCTCCAGGCTGAACAGCCCCAAGCCTCTCAGCCTGCTCCCACAGGAGGCACAATACAAAACACAAAGGGGCACAGCTCAACCTTTCCTAGGGGAACATCACTCCCAAAGAGGTCAGGCATGGTCACACCTCCCTGCTCTGCTCCAGCAGGTCCCAAGCTCTCCTTGGAGCAGTTTCTCAACAAGCTTCCCAAGCCCTCAACACATGGAGAAGCCTTCAGTGTCCAAGATCCAGACAGAGCTGTGCAGCAGGTGGGAGCAGACCTCCTCCCAAACCCCCCCCAGGAGGAGGCCAGCAGCAATTGCCTGTGCTCAGCACCCCACACACCACTGGAACCCCCTTCTCAGGCCTCCCAGCTCTGCATAGCCTCCTCTCCCTCCCAGAGAGGCTGCACCAGAGCACACCTGGCACTGGCTGCTCTCTGTGCAGCACAGGCAGTGGTGGCAGCTCACCTGGTTTGGTTTCAGGGCTCCAGTGGAGTGCAGAGCAGCAAAGAGAACCTGCTGGAGACACCCAGGCTGGCTGCCCTGCAGAGGTAGGGACACAGCTCCTTCAGCCCTGCCAGGCTCTCATCTTCCTCCTCTTTCATCACTGAGAAGTCATTCCAGGGGCTTCAGTTGAGGGCTGAAGAGGACTTGGCCCTTTTATCTTATACCTCAGAGAAAATTAGGAACAGTAAGGGCAAGCTTGGTGTTGTGGGAAGCCTCCTGAGTTGTTCCTGGTGAGCCTGCCCAGCTTTTATGTCTCTAACAAAAGCTTCTCTTGTTCAAGATATTACTTATTGCTGTGAAATACTTTCCCCAACAGCAAGCCAAGGCCTGGGAGTTTGAAGCCATCTGGGAAAAAAAAAAGCTGTTTGTGGTCATGTTAAGTGGGAGAATTCCTCCAGGAAACTGATACCCGAGTGGGAGGTCAGCACTAACAGCACTCTTCCACTTGCAGTCTTCTGGCAGGAAAGACCCAAATCACTGCTGAGAAGAGGAGAGAAAAGCAGCAAGCAGATTATTTTTAATCAAAAAAAGTAGGACAAAGTACTTAGCAGACAGCCCTGATCTAAAAGGCAGCTAAAAAAGGTCAGCAAGCCTCTTCCCCAGGCACCTCTAAGGAGGGAAAAGCAAAGCAGCAGCTCGGTCTGTGGCTGCTCTGCTCGCCCACGCTCCCCTCAGGGGCATTCCCAAAGATCACAGCCCTGAGGCTCTGCCCACTGAGAGCTCTCAGGCTCTGCCACCAGCAAAGCCTCGCTCTCAGCTGACACAGGTTTCTAACCTCCAGGGTGAAGGAGGCTGAAGAGGAGGCTGAAGCTCCTGCCCCTGCCCTCTGCACCCTCCGCGTCAGGTCCGAGAGCGGGGACCAGACCCAGGTCATCGAGATGCTGCCCACGGACACCATCGGGGACCTGCGCCAGCGCCTTGCCTGCACCAGGTAGGCCCAGGGAAGGCCCTGGAGCTGATCAAGCAGCCTGAGCCAAGTAGGGCTGAGGGTTAGTCTGGCTCTAGGAGCTGCTCCTCCCCCAGAGATGTTCTCTGGGCAGCACTGCCAGGGTGAGCTTCAGCTCAGAGTGTTCCCCACCCACCTTTACCAAAAAGCTGACACAGCAGCACAGGGAAACCTCTTTTGGCCTCTCAGAATTGCCACTGAACCAGGTCCAGCACTGCCTTTGTCTCCTTCCGGCTCCTCAGCACCACTCTCAGTGCCATCATGCTCAAGGTGTTGGTGCAACCTGGAAGCTGAGCTGCAGCCTCAGTGGAGCTCACTGAAGGCTCCACTGCTGGGCAAAGACCATCCTGTGCTCTGCCAGCTCTGTGCCCCAACACTGCCCAGGGGCTCTCACATCCCTTTGGAGACAGCTCCAGATGGAGGAGGGCACTTCTTTGCTCTCTCCTCTTCCCACTCTCGTTGTGAGCTGTAGGCCTGGCCCCAGGCTGAGGGAGCTCACTGCAGCTGGGACCTGAGAGCTTTGCCAGTGCAGCTGTGCAGCCTGGAACAGTCACTCTGCTGCTGGCTTTGGGTGGGAAGCCCTTTCTTAGTGCTGAGCCCATGCTTGTGCAACTCTCCTGCTCCTCTTACAACCACAGCTGGATCAGCCAGAGCAGCCCAGGGACAGCTCGGGGGAGCCTGTGCTTAGGAGAGGTTGGGCTGCTCTTTCCTAGGGGTGGAGACTCGGACTGCTACGAGCTCATCGGCAGCTTTCCCCGGAGGGTGTACGTGGACGACTCCAGGAGCCTGCAGGAATGTGGCCTGACCCCCAGTGCCTCCTTGCTGCTGCGGAGGAAAAAGCCCTCCCCAGGAGCGGGGACAGGGCTGCAAACAGCTTAACAGGGCTCTGCAGGAAGGAGCTGCCTCATCCCCTCGGCTGTGTTACAGCCTCCCCTGGCTGGGCAGAGCACAGAGGGGATGTCCTTACAGTTTGGTTTTGTTGTGCTGCAGCCTGGGACGAAGAAAAGTTTGGAGGCAGCAGTTTGGTCTCTCCCTTTGGCAGCAGATGCCAGGCTCAGTCCTGCTGCCTTGGCCTTGCAAGTGGAGTCATTTCCTCACAACAGTTTAGTTTCTCATCTCTGCTGAAGGCTGCACAGGCTGATCCCCAGCTTCACACTGGTACTGGGCAGTTGCTTGGCTGGGCCCAGGGGCTCCCCAGGGTCAATGTGCTTTCCATACAGTGCTCCCAGAGATCTCAGCTGCACCCACACCACGAGAGAAACAGTTAGATGGTCCCTGCTGAAGTGAAACCTGGAGGCCTTGAGCCATTGCAGTGCTGGGGCAGAGCCAGCAGCTCCTGCTGTTTGATTTCCTGTACGTGAACGACTCCTTCCCTTGGACAGTCCCCAGCTCCAGCCAGGCCCAGGCTCAGCCACAGCCACACCAAGCTGCCAGGCCCCCTCCCTCCAGCGGCCAGGAGCTGGCTGCTGCAACAGGACACCATGTCACTGGAGAAGAGCTGAGTCCCTCTGCTGCTTCCCTGCTGAACCCCGAGTCAAGCATCCTCCTCCCTCTCCGTGGGCTGAGGCTGTGCTCTGCAGCCCTTTCTGCAGCGCATTCCTCGGCTCAGCTGTGACAAGCTCCCACTTGACTCCCAGCCACCGGCACTCCCACTCGCGCCAGGCAGCGCCTTCTGGCAGTTCCCTCCAGCAGAGGCCCTGCACACACTCTGCTGGCCCAGCCCTCGGTAAAGGCTCCCAATGAAACCATCTCTGGAAGCTGCAGTTCCTGTTTCCATTCAGATTCCCAAGGCAGAGTTGCTGTGGCAAGGGGCTGGATGCTCACAGCTCTTCCAGGACCCTCTGATCAGAGCTAAACTCTGCACAGCTCAAGCACAGGAAGCAGCAGCTGTGCACAACAGCCACTTCCACTGCCTCCCTGGGACTCCATCTCCACAGCCCTACCTTCAGTTTCCTCCTTTTGCACCTATAGCAGACACAGCAGCACACAGAGAGGCCTCTTTTACAGCAGCCTTTTCCACTGCCCCTCTCCAGCCTGGTCTAGAACCAACCCGGGGTCTGTTTTCTGCTGAAGCTGTCCTTCAGCATGCAGAGACTGCCTCAGACAGGTACCTGTCACTACCACACTGCAGGGGATTCAGACAAGTCCTGGGAGCCTTTGATTAGCAGCAGCAGCACTCTAAGGTGTCAAGATCTGTGTCAGGCTGCAGCAGAGACTACAACAGCCTCAGCTTCTGTGAGCTGGAGATGACTCAATCTTTACTGAAGGTGGTGGTTAACCTGCAGTGCAAATAAAAACCAAACTGAAAAGCAAGCCACAGGTGCCCAGGCTGAAAGGTTCAGTAACATTTAATAGCATCTCTGAAGACAACACTGGTTATAAACTTTGCTTTTTGGCAGGAAAACAAAATGCACTTGGTCCAGGTTGCAAAACAAAATAACAAAACAAAAAAACAACCAAGAGCCAACTCAAAGAGCAGAGTTCAGACAGCTCAAGCTGCCTGCTCTGGAGCAGCCCCCAGGAGGGAGCCCCAGCAGCCACTGCTCACAGCAGCACACTGCTCCCACTTGCAGGGCTGCCGATCCCCTCCCCAGGGCAGCCTGACAAGTGACATCAGAGTGACACCAACCTTAGCTCCCTGACCTGGCCTCCTCCTGCAGGGGGTGGTCAGGCCCCAGCTCTGTGCAGTAAGTTTGCATTAAATTAAAACCAAACAGACAACAACGACAAAAATCATCTGAGCTGCCACAAGGGCTGCAGCTGAGACGAAGAACAGAAAACCGAACCCCAAACCCAAGGAAGTGAGGCAGCAGGATGTACAACCTGAACAGCAACTGGGACAAGTGGGAAGTGACTTGCAAGCCTCAGCCCTCCCCTCCCAAAGGGGAAGCTCTCCCTGCAGAGGAGAGGGCCGAGGGAGCTGCACTGCCCCCAGCCCCAGAGGCTTTGCTGTTTACAGAGGCACTGGAAGCTGCGGAGGGAGCCAGGCCCAGCTCTGCTCCCGGGGAGCATCGCACTTGCTCTGGATCCCTCTGAGATGATCCCAGGGTTAGGCAGGAGGGAATTGGAGGCAGCTGCAAGGAGTAGTTTTGGTCATGGGTTTTTCCCTGTGACAGGATACAGGTCATGGTGCCAGGACAGAGCTGACAATCTGGAAGGGAAGGCGGTGGGAGTTGAGGGTGCTGAGGAATGCAGGCAGAGTCCAGGACAGGAGGGCAGCCGGGGGCTCAGGCCAGCTTCAGGAACTCCTGCAGGGTGTTTTGCTCCACAGCTTCCACGAAGAGCTCATAGTCCTGTGGGAAAAGCCACAGGGCTGCTCAGCAGGCCAGGCCTGCAGGCTCCCACCCAGCAGGCAGCACCAAGTGCTTCACAGCACAGGTGAGAGTCACGCAGAAGGCAACAGCCCCCCCAGAACAGGCTCCACCTGCCACAAGCCACCAAAGAGCCCTTCCCCTAAGCCCAGCAGGGCTTTGCACACCCCACGAGAAACACCTCCTGGAAGGGGTCCTGACATCTTCTGCAGCCTAACCAAGGGGGCAGGGTTAAGGCCTCCCCACCCAGCCTCCAGAGCATGAGCCTCACCCCGCAGTAGTGGTCTCCATTGACGATCTGGGGTGGGATGGCTTTGGGGTTGCCTGCCTTGGCCCTCATCTCCTCCCGCAGAGCGTTGTCCTGGGAGATGTCCACCAGCTCGTACTTGATGTTCTTCCCGTCCAGGATCCGGGTGACCTCGCTCTGCTGGGATTTGATCTGGGACCAGGGTGGGAAAAGGCAGGTTATGGGGAGTGGGAGAGGAGCCCCAAGGCTGAGCACACCCCAGGATGGCAGCCAGGCTCAGCACAAGGAGAAGTCACCCTCTGAGCCCTAGGGGCTACCGGTCAGAGCCCACCTGGCCACAGGGCTCAGTCCCGCGTGGGTAGTGGGATGGAGACACCCAGCACGACGAGGTGGACTCGGGGGATGAGTGGGACAGGGCAGCGTGAGCAGGGAAGGGGACAGCTGGGATGGGGAGGGGGGATCGGCAGCTCCATGGGGAAGAGACGCCCACCCCAGCGAACGGACACCCGCCGGGGGCACCCCGCCGAGCCCCGCCGCCGCCGCTCACCTCCCGGGAGCCGGTGACCGAGGTGCTGTAGACCTTGAGGGTGCTCATGCTGCGATCGCGGCCGCTCCCAGCGCTCAGCCCGGCGGAGGGAGGCTCGGAGGGAGGGCAGAGGCGGCCCCGCCGCCGCCCGCCATGTGACCGCCGCCGCCAATGGCGCCGCCGCGCCCGGGCATGCGGCATCGGCGGCCCCGAGCATCGCACACAGGCTCCCCACGGGACGGCTCAGTACGAGTGGAGCCAGAGCAGCTTTATTTGATATTCCAAACGCCCGCTACAAACGGGACAAAGGCCGCCGCGAACGCACCGCGCCCGGCGCCCCCAGGGACACAGCACCGGGACGGGGAGGGACGAAGGGGGACCGCGGTCCTGCTGCCCCGCTAAAGGAAGGCCCAAGGTGTCCCGGGTGGCTTCCCCATCTTAGCCAGAAGGGTCCGGGGTCGCAGGAGGATGAGGAGGGGACAAGTCCTGGGCAGCGTCAGCTGAGATGCTCTCAGCCAGGTTCTTGCAGCCACCTCTGCACAGCACCCGGGAGCTGGAGCCTGCACCCTGAAGGGGATGCAGGGGAAGGGGACGGTGCCAAAGGGCAGCCTGTGAACCCGCAGGGCAGCAGCTGTCCCCCTGTGCTCTGCACCCCTGCGTCAGGACAAACTGCTTCAAGAAAACGGCCTTGGCCCACATTTAGGACAGAACAAGGCAGCAGCAGCCGAAGAACAGGAACAGCCAGAAATGGGACACCCCAGATAGAAAAAGCAGAGAGCAGAGAGCTGGCTGCCCAGCTCAGGACACCAAAGCCAACCAGTTTGTTGCTGCCATCACCAGCAGTGGCCAAAACACAGTGAACAGAACAGATTTGGTCTGAAATTGTAACCACAGAGCAGTAACAAAAGCATTTCTCCCAAACCTGGGGCTAACAGCCCCGAGGTGAACCATGAGTAACCAAGCAGCAGAAGTATTCCCCCCGCCCCCCAATAACTCTTGCTGTAAGCTGAAACAAGAAATTGCCTCCCCTGCACTGCCACAAGCAAAGGCTCAGCACTGTGAAGCTGCAGCAAGGTTGGGAGGGGCTGTGGTAATGTGAACCACCTCCCATGCTGCTATTATTTATTTAGCAACCCCCATTACTTAACAGAGGGGCAAGGAGCTCCCAAAGCACGAGGGGCAAGGCTACAACAAACCTGAGCCCTGCAGGAACCAGGAGGAGCTCCTGGATCCAGCTGTTAAATCCTGCCCTGTCAGGACCGGAACAGACTTCTCCCATCGAGCAAAGAGCCAAGCGGAGGCAATCTCCCTGCTGGCCTGCAGCAGGGGCCCTGGGGGTGCAAGGACACTTGAGGGGCCCCAGGGTAGTCCGTGATGGCTCTAAAGGTCACTTAGAAGGACCAGCAGCTCCTCACCCTGCCAGCAGATGCATTAGGCACGAAGCAGTGTGGAGACAGGAGGTTTCTCCAGCACATTAAGGCATCTCAGCACCAGTTTGCTTCCTCTGCTGCCCGAATCATACCCACAGAGTGCTGCTGGGGGGGGGATAAAAGGCTTAAGGCTTCTGGGGTTAGTGCCCGGGGGGAGTTTTCGGAGGCTCCTTTTAGTGTTACTTTGTTGCCCAACCCCTGGCAGTTACTGGAAGACTCTGGTGGCGTTCACCCGAGGAAAGCAGGTCCTGCTCCAGGAGCACAAACATCCAAGCTAGAGCAGGGCACACAGCATCTGCAGAGCCTCTAGCACCTTGCTGTAATTAGCACCTGAGTTAATTGCCAGACCTGCTCACCTCTGGAGCCCAGAGATACCTCCTGCACACTCTGATAATCCTCTGGTCTTGCAAGTCACACAGGATCTGCACAGAGACACCTATCAGAGAGGCCAGGCCATACATCTCCTTTCGGCGATGATTTTAACTGCCACGTTGGCACGTTCAGCATCTGGCACGCCTGGAAGGCAGCTCAGAGCTCATCTCCCAGCCTCAGAGACCACAGCAGCTCCAGCAAGCACAGCACAAAACACATTCTACAAGATAAAAACTACTGCAAACCCTGACAGCAAAGCCCTGAACGATTCCGGTCAGCAGCCTCTGACCTCTGGGAAGGACCCCCCTGATTGCCCAGGGTCTGGTTAAGTCACACATTGTGTACCCAAGCAAAGGGATGGTAAAGTGCTGAATAGGTTTTGGGGTTGTAGGAGCTCTACACTCCTGAGGGTTTCAAGTCTTCCTCTCCTGCCTTACTTTGGGCAGTGTTCTTTACTGGGTGATGCAGTTGTCTCCCATGTCCTGAGCATATTTGTCAGATATTGCAGTCCTTAAGTCTTCCACCTCTTTGTGAAGCTGTTTTACCTCCACCAGTTTCTTTGCAAGTCCATCAGGGCTCAGCAAGTTGTCCTTCTCCTTGGCAGAGCAGTGCACAGCTGTGGAGCCAGAGAAGGGAGTCAGCTCACAGGCAGCCCCGACCCAGGATCTCACACACACACTTGCAAACAAGCCAGAAAAACCAAACACACATTTGCAAAAGAGCTGCTGCTGAAGCAGCACAGACATTTATCTCCTGCAGCATGCAGTGAGCTAAGGGTCAGGGTGCCAGAAAGATGAGAACCTTCCATGCTGCATTATACAGGAGGTGCTGAGCTCTGCTGCAGCGCAGGGACAGGCTGGGCTCTGCCATCACTTACAGTGAATTCCCAGGAGCAGAGAGAGGTTGGGATCCTTGCCCTGAGCCCTCTGAGTGACGATGCTGTAGACAGCCTGCAGGTCCTGCAGACAGCTGGCCAGCTCTGCCTGCAGCTCCTGGGCCAGGCAGGCTGTCTCGGCAGGCAGGGGCTGGCTTGTCAGCTCCGCCTGCCGCAGGCGCTCCTGCAGGGTCAGGTTCTTCTCGATCAGGTCCTGATTCTGCACTGAAAGCTGGACAGAAGGACACAGCAGCTCAGTGCTCACCCAGGGCAGAATTAGGACACTTCAAGGGAGGGCAGGAGGAGCTGGTTCACATCAACCCCTCCAGGCCCTCCCTAGATGAGTGTTGGTGTTCAGCTTCCCCATCTCAGCCAGGAAGTGCCCCACGACACGGAGCTGTCCCTGCCGAGCCACGCTGCAGCAAAATGAGTTTCCAGGAGGCCATGCCCAAGCCACTCAACCCCAGCAGTGGCTAACCCTTCCCTCAAGGGCTGCTGCTGTGCTTGTTGCTTAAGGCTTGAGAGCAGGGCTGGAGTTTGGACTCCTGCTCACCACCCTGCTGCCCCCAGCTGGCAAGCTCAGCGTCCTCCGTCTCGGCCCACAGCCCCAGCTGAAGTTCCCGAACCGGGAACTGCCTTTCTCCTCCTGCTCTGGAGCAGAAGAGCTCCTTCCAGAGCACAGACAGGGCAAATGACTAGCAGGAAGCAGGAGAGGTTGTACTGCTAGCTGCAGAGGAAGTGCTTTGCTAAAGACAATTCATTGTTCCTCGGGCACTCTGCAGGCTCCTGCTCTGACCTCTTTCACTGCAGTCTGGAGCTGCTGCAGTGCATTTGCTCTTCTCATTGCCTCCTCTTTCAGAGCTTGGCTTGTTCCCTCCTCCTGGGCCACCTGTTCTTCCAGGTTCTGGAACAGACCATGGGAAAGCAGTCAAGTCTAACTCCCTTCACAGCAGACTCAATCCTAGGTTCCCCTGCAGTCACCTCTCACCTTTATCTGCAGGGACAACTGCTCCATCTTCTTCTGTTTTTTCTCCACGATCTGGAATCAAAAGCAGAGGCATCAGAACTGGCCACAGACTCAGTAACACCACCAAGATTTCTCCTTCAGCAGGACAGCATCCCCTCTCCTCATCTCTGTCCCCTCTCCTCATCTCTGTCCCCTCTCCTCATCTCTGTCGGCAGTGAACTTCCTTTCCCTGAGAAAAGGCACCCAACCAAAGCACCATCCCAAATATCAAAGACAGAAGTTGCATTCTTGTGGTCTTCCTCTCCCTCCTGCATTCTGCACCTTCTCTTCTGTCTCACTCTAGCAGTTCATGGTTATCACACCACGAGCAGCTTTTAAAACCTCACTTTAGAATTCCAGGAACTGCTGCTTAGCTGCAGTGGGGACTGCCTGTGACAGCTCAAGTCCTCGACTTCCTTTCAGTGCCTGCTGTGCCTCGGGGCAGGCACAATGTGCTCCCAGCTGGGACAGGCTGTTACCTTCCTGAGGCAGTCACATTCTTTCTTCAGAGACTCATTTTCTATTTTCTGTCTCTCCCCATCCTGGGCAGGAGGTCCTCTCTCTGCATTCTTTACACACTGCTGCACCTTGTCCTGCAAGCTGAAATTAGCACAGCACCATGGGAAAAAAGCAGCTTGGTTTAGGGTGGTTCCCTCACTAGACAACAGAAAGAGGCAAATGATTTTCCTGTCAGCTGTCAGTGTTGCCCTGCTTGCAGCCCAGCTTATAAGCTGCCAGGGCTGGGACTGAAGAGGAGGCCTCCTCCAGACACAGCCTCGGCATTGGCCACGATCGCTGTTCAGAGGCTACACAGGTCCAGTTTGCAAGTTCTGGTTGAGAGCAATAACCTGGGGACACAAACCCTGATGACAAAGAGGGGCCCCTGTCAGCCATCTGGTGCTGCTCCCACCCTCCACTGCTGGCACAAAGAATCTGACCACAAAGTGCAGAGTAAGCTGGTTGTGACAGGAGGCTCGGAGGCTGTGCTGAGCCGGCACTGCTCTGGCGGGGGCAGTTTAACCCTCCTGAGCCTCACCTGCGCACTGTGGAGAGCAGTTCCAGCTCCTTCTGTTTTTGGTTCTCCAGCTGCACCTCCTGCTCCCTGCAAGCAGCTCGGACATCTCCCAGCTCTGTCTCCAGTGCCAGCACTGTTTCCTGCATAGCAGCACTCTTCAGCTCAGATTCCTTCAGCTGCAACAAAGAGCATCACAGGGCTCTGGACACCTCCCAGCAGGGTTTAACCCCCACCCCCCCATGCCTCAGCTACATTTGCAATGCCCATTTTATTACCACCCATGAAGCTGTAAGCTCAGAACATTCCTCCTCTGGAAAAGACCAGACCACAACTTTACCCAGACAGCTGCAAGAAAGTCACCTGAGCAAGTATGTGAAGAGCTATCAAGAGAAGGCAGAGGAGGCTTTACCTTCTGACTCTGTTTCTGGTGGTCCTCAAGAGTCGGTAAGTCAGCCAGGTAGCGCTCCAGGGTCTCGATTCTCTGTTGTCTCTCCTTGTTTTGTTCAGATTCCTTCTGGCATTTCTTTTTGAGGTTATTAATGTGTTTGTCTCGCCCCTTTACCTGTGGGGACAGTTGCATGCAAGGTTAGTTTCTAGAGTCCCTTGCCCATTCCTCAGCCCTCTGCGAGGCCACACATTCCCCTTTTCGTAACGGATGCATCACCACTTAACCCAGCAGTGCCTTTGCTCAAAGACAGGCTGCTGCTTCCCTGCTGACAAGTGCCACACTGCTGCTTTACAAGCTAGAAGCAGCACTTCTAACTGCAGGAGGAAGGGTTTGTGATTAGAAAGCAGAGAATTCCACCTCGAGATCAGAAAACCTTCACCTGAGCACTACACTGACTTGTAGCTTCTCCAGCTCAACCCCTCGACAGCAATGGGACCTTACCCTGTCTTCCTGCTTCTTCAGCTCCTCTGCATGTTTCTGCATCGTTTCCTTCAGTGACTCCCGGATCAGCTTTGCATCCACCTCTGCAGCAGCCAATTTCCTCTCCAGCTCAATCTTTTCCTTGCTGAGGGACTCAGTCTTCTCTGTGACCTGTGCCCGCAGGAAAGCGTTCTCCCGCTGCAGCTCCTGCAACAGGGCCAGCCAGGGAGAGCTGTGAGCAGCAGAGCAGCTGCAGTGTCACAGCTGGGACCTGACCCCAACTAAATCCCAAACAACAATCAACAAAGGACCCAGAGCTGCTGGAGTGAGGCCAGAAGAGGTCACAAAGATGAGCCAAGGGCTGGAGCAGCTCTGCTGTGAGCACAGGCTGAGGGAGCTGGGTGTGTGCAGCCTGGAGAGAAGGCTCCAGGGGGACCTTAGAGCTGCTGCCAGTGCCTGAAGGGAGCCTGCAGGAAGGCTTCAGGGGGACTTTCTGTGAGGGTGTCTGGAGACAGGCCAAGGGGGAATGGTTTATTGCTGAGGCAAAACAGGGTTGAACTGGAGCTGAGGAAGAAGTTCCTCAGTAGGAGGGTGGTGAGACTCTGGCACAGGCTGCCCAGGGAGGCTGTGGGGGTGTTCAAGGCCAGGCTGGATGAGGCCCTGAGCAGCTGAGTCTGCTGCACTCAGTTACCTGCATTCTCAACATGTAGACATCTCCATAGGAGGCTGTGCAGCCCAGCAGGGCACTGTGAACCTGCAGCTCACTCTCCCGGACCTTCTGCTCCAACTGGGATATGTGCTGCCTTTGCCTGGAAAAGAGCAGGGTCTCAGGCCCTCAGCAGGGAGCAGCACAAGCACTGCCAACTAAGGCTCCAGGCACTGACAAGCATCTTCCTCGTGCCCAACCTTAACCTCCCCCACTGCTACTTCAGGCCATTTCCTCTTGTCTCATCACTTGTTCCCTGGGACAGAGGCCAACTCCCACCTCCCTGCAACCTCCTTCCAGGAAGCTGTGGAGAGCAAGAAGGTCTCCTCCCCTCGAGCTCTCACCTGTCAATAAGAAGCTCTTTTTCCTTGAGCAGGTTTTCATTGGAGTTCAGGATATTGATCCACTGGGCTGGATCAGGTGCAGGCAGAGAAGGAGAATACACGGAGGGATGGTGGCAGGCAGCTCCATTTTGTAACTGAAAGGGGAGACAAAATGAGGAGGGAGAGGTTTGTGCTCCGTGGAGGTTGGTTGCAACATCACCAGAGCTATTTTGCACCCTGTGTGCTCATCTGCATGCCAGGACAGAGCTATTTCAGTCCCTGTCGATGTCCAGGAACGAACTTTGCCCAAGCACAACTGGAGGTTACCAAACAATTTTAGCTCCCTGTGCTGGGAGCAGCTCCTCTGTTATGGTGCAGCTGGTGGCAGGTGAGTCCCAAACTGCTTCCAGCTAACAAACTGCAGCTGTTTGCTGCACCTTTCCAGATAAAGGCTTTTCCCTTGCTCTATATGTAGAGCAGAACGAGTCCAGAGACTCTGAAGGACTCCCTGGCATGCTTTTCTCCCCAGTTTCCAGGGGACAGGATACTTCACCTCTCGGTCTGCCCTGCTGTGCAGAGCTGAAACACACTGCAGAGCTGCTCTGCACCTGCAGTGTGCCAGAGGACACCGCACGGCGCTGAGGCTGCTGCAAGGCAGGGAGAAGCAGGAGGCATTTCCCCTCTTGCTGCACAAACCCGAGACAATGACTCACAGCTGAAGAGAGGAGGAAGGGTTTGGAACTCTCACATCCCCTCCGGCAGCTCCCTACCTGCATTTGCTCCACCTGCAGCCGCACCTTCTCCAGCTGCTGTTTCCAGGCGCTCAGCTCGCAGCCCCTCTCGTGCGGATGCAGCACGCAGCCCTCCTGCCCCCAGCCCCCCCGAGGCGTTGGGCTCACAGGCTTGGAGAAGAAACTGTTGGCCTGCAGTCCTGTCGGCATCAGCCTGCTGCCGCCCGGCCACGCCGCACCCTGCGCCTCACAGGCTCCGTTCGCCGCTTGTTTGCTCTCTGGCAGCACCTTGTAATGGTCCCTCCCTGCCTCGGCCGCCCCAGCGCCTGGAGCGAAGCTCTGGACCCTGCGCTGAGGGTCAGTGCACAACGTGTCCAGAAGGAGAGACTGGTTCAGGGTGCGCTCGATGGCAGGGGTGTCAAACTTCCAAGTGTCTTCTGTTCTCCTGTGATCAGACACAGGATGCCAGGCTTGCCCCAAACCGTTGTCCCCTGTAGTCCGGTAGGGACGTAACAGATCCCTGGGGGGCAGCTGAGGAGGCTTCCCAGCATTAAACTCTCCGTTTCTCGTGAGCCCTGCGTGCTCAGAAGCAGGTCCTGGCACAGCAGGTTTGGAAGTGCCCTGGGAACAGCTCTGGTCTCCTGCAGGACACAGCTTGGAGGGTGAGGTACCCAGCGTAGAAGGCATGACATGGGCTGTTGGGATGGTGACCTGGGCTTTGATAGGCTGGAATGAGGAACTGTTACTGGAACTGCAGAAGTCTAGGGAAAGAAGAAGAGGGATGCTGTAAGTTGCAACCCTGCAACACTCAGACAACAGCAGCCAAAACAATAGTTAAACCCAAAGCTTTTCCCCCTTAATATGAACTAAAAAGCAGCAGCCACAAGACTAAGGCAAACCTGTGCTCCCCTCACCTCGAGCTGCAGCAGCCTGCTGACGTTCTCCTATCCCACTCAACCACAGGGAGAAGCCAAGTCTAGATCAGCAGACATTTGCCATCTCCAAAGATTACAGCAGAGAAACTCAGAAGCAGTGAGGTTATCTTTCTACAGGTTTAGAAATCAAGTCCCTTAAATGGAATAAAAAGGCTGAAACTTACTCAGCTGAACACTGAGACCTTGCTTCTGTTCTGCCCGTCCACGGCTCAGCACCTCTGAACCATAAAGCAAAGCTAACTGGAGCCTTCTCTAAGCCCATGATGAGCTTCAAATGTAGCTGAACACCAGACCACCAAGCAGACGACCTTCAAACTCCTCCAGGACACTGCAGCAGAAGAGCTTTTCCTAGAGGCTCTTCCCTTATTGCCACAGGAAAGGAGACCGAGCATGGCAGAGGCAGTGTGAGCCTGTCCTGCCCGACGGGCACCAAACCTGGCTACGTGGAAACTCAGAGTTATTCTTAGCCAGGCTCAGGTTTCAATACAGCAACAGCAAGAGCTGTGAAAGGCAAACAGCAAAGTGCCTGTGCCCACTCCTTGTCCCCAGATACCGTGCATCACAGCAATGCCAAGGTTCTCCCTGGCACACCACTTTGTTTCCTTCATGGTCTTGGCTAAAGGCCCATCCCCACCTGGTGTTTCCTGAATCCATCAGGACTGTCAGGATTTCCACCTGGCTGTAACCTCAAAGCATCTTTGCTAAAAAACTTTTTATTCCTTGTATCAGTCTAAATCCACCTCGAAAGAGATCCTGCAGAGACCATCAAACTGCAGAACTACCACAACAAAGGCACAAAACTCCCTCCTCAAAAGCAGAGAGGGAGGAGAAATATCTGTGGGCATTATTTGGCTGTGCCCTGGAGCTGCAGAGGACACTGTGCTACCCAGCATGGCAAGCACGTTCCCCTTGGCAGACAGAAGGCACAGTACCATTTCCTCTGACAGTCCCTAAATTTAAACCCCAGTGTCACTACCAGGACCTGCAAGTGCTGACCAGAGGCCACGTGCAGATGCTGCAATCACTTCTTTGAACATGCTCAGGGTTGTGACAACATTTCTGCAGCACTGAAGTGCTGACCTCCAAGCTGGGGGGCTGCAGCCAGCTGGCCCTGCTGCAACTCAGCCTCAGCAAGCAGCAACAAGGCTCCAAGAGCAGCTGAAGACTAGCCAGCCTATGCCCAGATGGTCAAGGCCACCAGCATCCTGGCTTGGATCAGCAGTGGTATGGGCAGCAGGAGCAGGGCAGGGATTGTCTCCCTCTGCTCAGCACTGTGAGGCCACACCTCAAGTACTGGGTTCAGTTTTGGACCCCTCATTACAAGGAAGACATTGAGGTGCTGGAGAACAGGGCTGGGGAGGAACAGCAGTCTCTTTTCCAAGGTAAAAAGTGATAGGGCAAGAAGAAACAGCCTCAAATTGCACCAGAGGAGGTTCCAGTTGGACACTGGAAGACATTTCTTCACTGAAAGGGTTCTCAAACACTGGCACAGGCCTCCCATAGAGGCAGCTGAATCCCCATCTCTGGAGGTGTTTAAGAGGCAGAGATGTGGTTCTGAGGGCCATGGTTCAGCCCCAGCCTGGGCACACTTATGGAATGGTTGGACTCAATGACCCCGAGAGTGATTTCCAACCAAAACAGTGAAGGTCACAAACACTCAGCAGGGCCTCAGGCTGGTCAGTGCTTGTGAGCCTAAGAGAAGCTAAAGCCTTTGGCTGCCACTGATCTCATGCTGACCATCACCTTCTGTGCTGCCCGAGCAGGAGGTCCCAATGCCGCCGTCCCTGCTGTCAGCCACACTGACACGGCTCTGGCACTTGGCAGACAAGGTGGGGGTCTTCCAGTCAGTCTCCAAATGACTCCTCCTGCTGGCACTGGGATCTAGAGAGAAAGAGGCAGGGATGCTGGTTTCAGACAACAGAACAAAAAGCCTTTTAATGCACCTAATTGAACCATATCCCTGCTACCACAGTCCAGAGTGAGCCTTGCTTGGCTCTCTGGATTGTTGCTAAAGAAATCTTTAGCAAAAGGCAATGGCAGCAAGCACAGGAGACTGAAAAATAAATCAATCCTCTTGTGGGAGTCAGAATGCAAAAGCAGGAAGTCAATTTCCCAGTGGGTAGGTTCAGAGATGTGACCCCCACCTGATGCTCTGCTACTCAGGTTAGAAAAAGCAGCAGCAGAAGCAGTTAAAGATCCCTTTTTGCATTACCTGCTAAGAGCTCTTCCAGATTTGTCAGTTAGCACTCGAGAGAGGTTTGTCAGCAAATGGTTCCCTGCCCTTTTCTTTCATAGCAATAAGACATTGGGGTTTTAATCAACAGCTTTTGGTAAAGAGCTCTTCTCAGAGCCATTTGTCCCCTCAGAGACTGAAACAGGATCTGACAGCAGCGGGGCTTTGACGAAGGGACTCTCCTTACCTGCTGGGCTGCTCTGCTGGAGCCTCAGGTCTGGATGCCTCTCAAGAGCAGCCATTTTAGCTACCCAGTGAGCTACAAGGCAACAAATTACAAGAATCACATTTCAAATCAGCAGAAACCAAACCCTGTTCCCACCACCAAGCAAAGGGTACACAGGCAGCAGCTGCTCATTCGGAGTAACACAACAGTTCATGTTTAATCAGCATCTCCTCTCAAGAATCTCTCCCAGCAGCACACAGGTGACGTTTAAAACCTCCTTTTGCAGTCGCTGTAGGTTTCCCTCATGCCTGAGGCAGGAGTAGAGCTCCTGTTGGCAGCACTCCGCCCAGGTGTGCGGCACTTCGGCAGGGCCACGGCAGTTATTGACGGTGCTTCCCTCACCACGGCACCTGCAGGCTGCTTGTCCAGACTAAAACATTCCAAGTCTCTCCAGCAGCCCATTCCTGCCCTCTGCAGAGGTCACCGAGCAACAACATGCAACGCTGCAGCCCCACAGACGCCAGCGTTTGCTGCTCCATAAATGGCAATCGTTACCTATCCGCAGCTTTGCTTTCATTCATCTGCTTCCCACACTACTTCAGGCAGTGCATGTCCTGCCTCTCCGGCAGTGGGAGTGGAACTCGCAGCTCTCAGGCTTCCCTGGGGGAACTCAAGGCTTCTCTCCACTAAATCCTCGATTCCCAGCTCTTAGAGGTTTCTTCCTTTTTGGCTTAACTGATTCATAAAGCTCACCGGAACCATTAACTCTTGAAAAACGCAGGAGAGTCGCTGGGAGCACAACATCTAATGAACCTGAGGCACTTCCCTCACAGCCGAGAAATAAACCACTCCCAGCTAATGTGGTGCTTATTACATTTAACTTAAGCACGGCTCGGAGATTTCCAGCTGAAAGCTGTCTCCGGCGCGGCAGGCAGGCACTTCTAACAGAGAAACTCAAACCTGAGCGCTCGAAACAAAGTAAAGCAACCCAAGCACTCCCACCTCGCTCAGCACCACCCTCCCACCAGCACATCCTCCCCGCCCCGGCAGCCCTGCAGACCACCTCCCTTCAGCAGCAAGCACAAGGCAAGGCCCTGCAGCGAGGCTGGGAAGGGACACGTGCAAAATAAGGGAAAATGAAGGAGAAAGAGGAAGGGGAGCGGTGGGGTACGAGGAGAGGAGGAGCAGCGCTTTACCCGAAGGAGGGGGAGAGCCTGGCGGGTACCTAGGGGCAGTGAAGCCAGAGTGCGGCGGGTGCCCTTCGCCTGCCTAAAGGGGTTAGGGAAAACTGTGGTTTGGATTGAGGGAAGGGAGGGCAAGGTGGTTGACTGCGGAGAAGGGAGGGGGCCCAACCGTCTGGAAGGCGCAGCCCTGAAGCCAAAGGGCCGGCTCCGGAGGGGAAAAGGCTGGTCCCTGGGCGGGAGAGGGAGCCGCCAAGCTGCCCGGGATGGAGAAGGAAAGATGGCTTCACCGAGAGGGAACGCAGGCGAGGCGCTGCCCCAGACCACAGCTCGTCCCTGAGGCCCGGCGGCAGGCAGCCCCCGGGCCGGGGCCGACCGCGACCCTCCCTCACCTGGCTCCGCCGCCGCGCCCGCGCTGCACCGCGCGCCGCGACCGTTACAGCGGCGCGGAGGGGACGCAGGAGGGGAAAGGCCACGCCCGGCAGCCTATGGGAGCGCCGCCCGCCCCCTCGGCCCCCTCTCATTGGCTTGTCGGAACGCTGAGCCCCGCCCCACAGCTGTGCGACGGAGCAACGGCTTCTCGCGAGGAAGATTGTCCGCAGTCGCCACCCGTAGAGCGGGGCCTGCCCGCGGCGCCGGCCCTTGTCCCTGCGCATGTGCAGTGTTCCGGTGGCGGCAGGGGTCACGGTGTGAGCCTGGGGAGCGGGCCCGGCCTGGGGCCGTTGGGGAGGTTAAGCCAGCTCGGCCCGCGCCCCACGCTGCCTCCTCCCCAGCCAGCTCAGGCTTCCAAGCTGGCTACTAGCGATAGAGCAGCCTCTCGTTGTGCCTGGCCACGTCGGGACGCCTCAGGTGTGGTGCCCCTGAGCGGCCAGGTGGCATAGGGCACGACCCCTCCGCCCTTTCCATGCTGACCACATCTCCCCCAGCTTTCAGCCCCACGCTCTTCTCTTGCCCCTCGTGATCTGCACAAAGCCTCCAGATTACTCCAACCCCCTTTGGGACACCTTCCCCACCTCGTAGTGCCATTAGAGCACAGCCCTGGGCCCCCATGCCATGAGTGCCATCGAATGCCATAATCCCTGAGCTGGTCATTGCAGTGTCAGGAACAGCCACAGCAGGAGCAGCCTCCCTTGGCAGTTTATTGGCAGCAGGACAGCCCCAGGCTGGCAGCACCAGAGCAGGCACATGTTCCTCCAGGAAAGAGCCACTGTGGCCACCCCGCAGCTGAGGCAAAACATCCATGAAAAAAGCAAGATCATCACTTGTCCCTCCACGGGGATGCAGCAGAATCACTTCTGCAGCAAGTCCACAGCGGGGGCTGAGCCCTCAAAACCATCCTCATCACCTCTGAGCTCCCCCAGCACAGGCAGAGCACCCACTCAGCTCCCACAGCACCTTGATTCGTGCCAGAGCAGTGTCAGGGTTCAGCTGCCTCTCTGTGGGGGCCATGCTCAGCCTCGAGCCCCCCGTTGCTGTCCTGGCGCTGCTGTGGTGCCCACCACTCCTGCAGCTCCTGGTACAGCTCCTGGTGCTCTTCTTTCCAGCGTGTGAACGTCTCTGAAGTGAGTGCAGCATCGCTGAGCAGCTGCTCCAAAGCCTGCAGCTCCACCAGCTTGGCCTGCCAGGGGACAGCACAGAATGGTTTGGGTTGGAAGGGATCTTTAGGTCATCCAACGCCCTGCCGTGGGCAGGGACACCTCCTGCTAGCCCAGCTTGCTCAAGGCCCCATCTGACCTGACCTTGAATACTTCCAGACTTGGAGCCTCTGCAGCATTCCTGTGCATCCTGTTCCAGTGCCTCACCACCCTCCTAGGGAAGAATTTCTTCCTCATATCTCACCTAAATCCAGCATCTTGCAGGCTGAAGCCACCACCCCTTCTCCTGTCACTCCCAACCCTTGTCAAAAGTCCCTTCCCAGCTCTCCTGGAGCCCCCTTCAGGTGCTGGGAGGCTGCTCTAAGGTCTCCCTGGAGCCTTCTCCAGGCTGAACAACCTCAGCTCTCTGCCTGTCTTCACCTCCAGGGCCCTCCTCAGGACCCACTCTAACAACTCCACATCCTTCAGATGTTGGACGTGTTCTGGGGGGGCTGCCCCTGGGCAGGGGTCTCGGGGGGGGTGGCCAGGGGTCTGCATGCTCCCACCTTGAGCGTGCTCTGCAGGGCCCGCAGGGTGTGCACCCTCTCGTTGATGTGGGGGTTCTTGTTGCGCCGGACGAAGGACTTGCGGCACTGCTCCTGCGTCAGGAACCGCTGCCGCCCGATCAGGGACACCCCCCCCTGCTTCAGGCACCTCATCAGGCACTCCAGATCCTCCCCAGCAGGCTCTGGGTGACCAAAGGGGACACTGGAGCAGGGAGCAGCCTCCAAACTCCCATGGGGCACCCCCTGCATGGCAGCCTGCCCGGAAAGGGGCAGTGGGGACTGCTGCTCCCCAGGCGCTGCGTGGCTGATAGGGAGGTCTGAGCTCCACTTCCCAGCCCCCACACACACTCGCACAAAAGGGTGGCCCTGACCTCGATTTGAAGGGTGCACAGAAGGTGACAGGGTGACAGATGTCACCTCCCAGCACCTACCCGTGGGCGAGCAGGCCCGGGGGCTGCCCTGGGGGCTGCTGGCTGTGCTGCTGGGCTCACCACCACCGGAGAGGAGCTGCGATTTCTCCAGGGCGTTTGGCAACCTCCTCCTTGGCTGGGGTAGAGGCAGGATGAGAGGTGAGAGGAGGATCCTCTGTCCCCTCCTTGGGCTGTCCCCTAGGGCCACTCACCGAGTTGCATCCTGGCCTGGGGGAGTCATCATCAGGGTCCTCAGCTTCTGTCTCACTGTAGCAGTCTGGAGGCCATGGAGGGGGACAGTGAGAGCAGAGGGAGTGAGCAGCCCCAGGCTGCTCCTCAAGCCCCTGATGGGGCTCAGCTTCACCCCAGGCAGCCTCTCAGGGGACAGTCCTCCTATCTTCCCCAAAGGAGAGGCAAAGCTCTCAGTAGTCTCATGCAGGAGCTGTCACAGCAGCCATGGCTGACCCACTGGGACTCACAGCTCCCCACCTCCCATGGGGGAACCAAGCCCATCTCCCACCTCAGGCAGCTCTCCTTACCTTCCTCTTTGTCTGGGACTGACTGCTGGGGCAGGGCATACTTGGTTTTGGCTGTTATTAGGTGACTGACCCACCTGGGGGGAGAAAGGAGAGGCAGAGGGTCAGGGGCAGAGGGTCAGGGGCAGCCTGGCGTGGGGGTGGCAGCAGCGTCCAGTGTCACTCACATGCTCAGGTCAGCCAGCGTCTCTGCGGCGAAGACAAAGGGCTTGTACTTCTGATGGCACAGCTGGAACACGCTGCAGGGACACAGGCAGGCAGCTGCCCTTGCTGCTGGGGCTACCCAGAACCAGCCCCAAGCCCCCACCCAGCTTCCCCTGCACCTCAGCACTCCCAGCCCAGGGGTCTGGGCTTTGCCCTGGCACTGGAGATGCTCCAGCCCTCAGCCACGGCCCAGCTGACACCAGCAGCACGGTGCAGGTCTCCCTCAGCACAGGGCATCCCAGACCGCAGGTCCTGCCAGCCCTAGGAGGCCCCCACCAGCCCCACGGAGTCTCCCACCAGCGCCATGGAGGCTCCCACCAGGCCCGTGGAGACCCCCACCATCACCTCAGGAACACACAGGTGGTACCCAGCAGGGCTCACTGGCACGTGCCCTTGGGACAGCATCCTCCCCTCCACCACCACTCAGAAGGTCCTTGGTGAGACAGACCCCACTCACTATTTCTTCTTCTGCTCCCTTGAGCTCTCCAGGTCGTAGGTGGCCACGTTGAGGAGCCCTGCAGCCTTCTCATCCTGCCAGGGAGGAGGAGCTGTGCTCACCGCCTGCCTCTGCCGCCCCGGGGCAGGGCCGAGGGCAGCCAGCAGCGCCACTCACGTTGGGGTGGTGGTACCAGTAGAGCGTGTGGCCCTTCAGCACGAACCAGCACCGCTTCCACTTCTGGGCCATGAAGCCTCCGTGGTCCTTCTTCTTCAGGAGCCACCCATCGCAGTCCACCCGGCCCAGGTCCCGGCAGGACACGCGCCGGCGGCTCAGCCTGGTCGCCACTCCTGCCAGCCACAGCAGGGCACAGGCACGGGGGAGTCAGGGAAGGGGAGCAGGGAGCAGGGCAGAGGGCCCAGGAGAGCCCTCAGCCCAGCGTGCCTCAGCCCTGCCTGGCAGGGTCCTGCTCACCTTTAGGTCTGCGTCCTGCCTGGGGGCTGCCCTGGGTGGAGAGAGAGAGACAGATGAGCAGTTAGAGGCAGTGCAGGGGGGTGAGGGCAGGGCAGCATTGGCTGAACCCTCCAGCACGACCCAGAGCCCCTTGGGGACCCCCAAATTGCACACCCACAGCAACGAGCTCAGAGGAGGAACCCACTCCAGGGATGCATCCCGGCTCAGGTGGCACAGGAAGTCCTGCATGGGCCCCACCGATGCCCATTGCCAGGCTCAGCACTGCTGTCCCAGCAGCTCTCACCTCCCCAGGGCTGTGCTCTGCACCCCCAGCCCCTGCCGTGGGGGCTACTGTGGAGCTGAGCTCTGTGGGGCAAGGTCCTGCAAGAGCAAGGGTGCCTGGTGCGGTGCCCTGCGGGGTGCCAGCCTCCCACGATGCCTCCTCCTGCACACCTGCAAACAACGAGCGAGGCTCCAGCCTCCCATCCTGGGGGGAGAAACCACCCCATGCCCACCCCCA
>WAAF01020810.1:0-15614 GCA_013400475.1 Tricholaema leucomelas | reverse complement strand
TATCTGGGGGCAGGGATGTTGGGTGGGAGGGGGTGCATGTGAGTAGATGAGGTGGGGGGATCGGGAGGCTGGGTGGGGGGGGGTGTTGGTGAGGAGGGTGTACCTGGGCACAGGGATGCTGGGTGTGAGGGGGTGTTGGTGAGGAGGGTGTATCTGGGGGCAGGGATGCTGGGTGTGAGGGGGTGTTGGTGAGGAGGGTGTATCTGGGCACAGGGATGTTGGGTGTGAGGGGGTGTTGGTGAGGAGGGTGTATCTGCACGCTGGGCTGGTGTGTGGTGGTGGGCAGGGTGTATTTGTGGGCAGCGGTGGACTCTGTGTGTGCCCCTGACCGTGAAGAGGCTGTATCTGCACCAGGGGGTGGGGGCCGTGTGTGTGTTGGCTGCAGGGTGTATTTTTCCACCCTGGGTTCGTGTGTGTGGTTGCAGGTGTGCAAGAGATTGTGCTGAAGGGGGTGCTGCGCCCACAGATGGTGCCAAGGGCCGCAGAGGGGCATTGGCAGGGGTGCGAGTTTGCCCCTGGGGTGTGCGCAAGTGGGTGTGTTGGTGGGGGTCGTGCCCCGGGGGCGGTAGGTGCTGAAGGACGCCTGTGGTGCTGAGGGTGTCTTTGCCCCCAGCGACTGTGCGCACGGTGATGGGTGTAGGTGTGCCCAGCGGGCGGCAGCGCTGGGGGTGCAAGCGTGTGCGTGTGCAGCGGGTGTGA
This sequence comes from Tricholaema leucomelas, assembly GCA_013400475.1. Taxonomy (NCBI): domain Eukaryota; kingdom Metazoa; phylum Chordata; class Aves; order Piciformes; family Lybiidae; genus Tricholaema lacrymosa; species Tricholaema leucomelas. Next base: position 14,915 of record WAAF01020810.1, on the reverse strand, counting down.
GCAGCGAGCAGAGTGTGTGCCCACGGGTGTAGAGCGGTGCCCGCTGTGGGGGAGCTGGCCAGGTGTGCGTGGGTGCCGCTGGGGTGATGTCCTGCGCTGGGTGTCTGCAGGGGGCTCACAGGGTGCCACAGTGGGTCCAGCTGCCAGCTGCGTACCCTGCGTTTGTGCAGGACTCAGTGCTGCGGGGAGGGTGCCGTGGGTGTTGTGTGGGTGTTGTGGCTATGGGTGGGTGGGGGCACGAGAGGGCTCAGGGTGCCACTGGGCCAGGCCGGACGCACGGCTGCATGCGGGCGCGCGTTGGGGCTGGGCTGGGTGCGTGGCTGTGCGTGGGGCTGCACGGGTGCAGGCTGTGTGGGCACGGGGGTGCGTGTGGGGGGCGCTGAGGCGAGTGTGCCGCGATGGCCGTGCACCGTGGGCGCTGCGTGCGGGGCTGCAGCTGAGCGTGCAGAGGTGCGGGAGTGCGGCCGTGGGGCACGCGTGGTTGCGTGTGGAGTGTTCTAGTGTGGTCATGTGTCTGTGCAGGGCTGCGTGGCGCCGTGGCTGCCCTGAGGCCAGCTGTGTCCCCTCGCTGTGAGTTTACCCCTCAGGGCTTCGGTAGGGTGTTCCCGTGGATGAGTGGCTGCCTGTACCCTAGTGCCTGTCTCCCTGCGCCAGGTGTTGGGTACCTCGGCAGTGACACGGGCACCAGGCTCCCATGGGCACCCACTGCTCCAGCATCACCCCGTGCCTCCATCTTGGCTCCTTTGGGATGCAGGGTGGCCTGCTGGATCCTCTGACTGTTGGGTGACACCAAGGAAGGGATGAGGATCAAAAGTGACCTTGTTCCATGGGGCAGGCCCCCTGGCAGTCGGTCATCATAGGCTGACTCTCCTCGGTGCCCAGGCTGTTGTGGAGCCCTGGATTTGGCTGGGTGGCCTTGCCCAAGAGGTCAGGTGGTGGTTTAGCAGCCAGCAGTGATCCCTTCGGTGGTTTGGCCATGGGGTGCTGTAGCAGGGGCTCCAGGCAGCACCCGTGGGTGATGGGACTGCTAGGTGCTAGGACAAGGTCTTCTGTAGCCCTTGGGGTGTGTGAGGATGGCTGGCAGGGAGCGGGGTGGGAACTGGGGGTGACGTGGGTGAATGTGTGGGTGCTGTGGAGATGGAAAGGGGAGATGATAGCTGGGCAGGTTTAATGGTGCTCCAGGCGTGGTTGCGTGTTGGAGGTGGATGGATGGGTGCTGGGGACACGGATGGGTGTTATGGGATGGAGAGGAGTTGCGGGGCAGAAGGACGGATGAGCTCTGTGGGGATGGATGGGTGCTGCGGGGATGGGTACCGGGGGGGGTGGTGAGCGACTCCGTAGGTGAACCTCGGGGGGATATGGGTGCGTGGGGATCAGGGATGGGCGAAGGCTGGCTGGCTGTTGGGGGGGGTGGCTGGGTGGTTTTTATGGGTGTGAGAGGATGGCTGGGGAAGGCTGTTGGGCAGCGATGGGTGGCTTGGGCGGCTGTGTGGGCCGAGGGGAAACGGTGCAGGGATGCCATGGAGACGGAGAGATGTGAGGCCCGGGTGGCCGTGCCGTCTGCCAGTGCAGGGGGACAGCGAGCACCCCGGGGTAGCTGCGGGGCGCTGGCAGGGCAGTCGGTGGGCCGGGGAGGTTTATCCGCGGTGCGGTGCGGTGTGGCAGCCCCGGGGTAGGTTAACTGATCTCCGAGGGCTGACATTTATAAACATCAGCCGCTCCCGGGGAATCGATCGAGTTTAATAACCGGCGGGCGGAGACGGCAGGCACAGCCCAGCCACGCTCTGCGGCTCCCCGAATGTTAGGCTAAATCCTACGCCCTGCCTCGATTGCGTTAACCGCACGGCAGAGGCCACGGGAAATCTGTTCCACCGAAGGCCATCGGGCTGGGAAATGGGACTGGCAGCGTGATGGAAGGTGGGCAGGGCCCCCTCTCCCTCCCAAAAATAACGGGGGTCCCTCCTCCCGGCCGCAGCAGGGATGTGGGAGGCAGGGAGATGTTGTTGTCTGTGTCGCCCGGCTCCTGCCCCGGTGCAAAGGATGGGGCGGGGGTTTGTGGGGACCGCTGACACGATGGGTGCCAGGAGGGCAGGTAGGTGGCTCCTGCGTCCCTCGGTGGCACCCCGGGGGTGACTCAGTTCCCTCCGTGGACCATCCTAGGCTGAGCGCTGACATTTCTCCCCGCGTTTCCCTGGAGACGAGGCGGTTGCTGTGGAAACCTCCCTCCTTCTCCTTCCTTACCCATCCTCTTCCTCAGCCTGGGGGCTTGGGGTGGGGGGTGGGGGTGCGCAGCCGGCGTTGTCCCCACCCAGCCCTTCAATTTGAGGATACCAGCGGAGGGGTGCGCGGGGGAGAGCGGCAGGGCGGGGGCGCAGGCAGCCCCCGGCGCGGGTGCGGGCGGGGGCGCGGGGCGGGGGCGCGCAGAGCCGGCCGGTCACGCGTGACATGCCGCCGTTGCCGTGGCGACCCCATCCAGCACATGTGCTCGGGCTCCCGCAGCAGCGGGGGAAGCACGCCTGTTGCCCGGGCAACGGCCATCGTTGTGGCGTTTTGCTGCTAAAAGAGCCGGGGCGGGAGGGGAGGAAAGGCGGAGGGGAGAGAGGAGGAGAAACGGCTCGGTGGGGCAGCGGGCCAGGGCTGCCTGTGCCGGCCCAGCGCCTCCTGCCACGCTTCTGGGCACACGCGACGCCTATGTGCCAGAGGAGGCCGAAGTTGGGTGAAGGTCGGGCAAAGGAGAGGGGTAAGGGTGCTGCCGGAGGGGCCAGGGCTCCCTGGGCACTGCTGCCGCCTCTGCAGTCCTTCGCAGGCGAGGAAAGCCGGCAGGCAGCCAAGGCTGGCACCGGTGGCCCGGCGGGCACGTGCGACAGCAGGTACCTGTCCCCTGGCCCGTGGCATCGCCCTTTGCCCACAGCATCCCCTGCTAAGCGTGGCTGTGAGCCCTGGCTCTGTTCTTGGAGGTCCCTCCTCTGCCAGACTGGTACCAAATCCTGCCACCCCCCATGGAAAGGGGTTGGGCCGGGGCATGGCACCACCGCTGACAGCCTGCTCCCACTTGTGTCTTGCAGATGAACCGCCCCATCCAGGTGAAGCCAGCTGACAGCGAGGGCCGAGGTGGTAGGTTCACCCCTCCCCAGCCACCTGGTGTGGGCAGGGGGGCTCCGGGTCACCCAGGGAGGTGATGAGGGACACAGTGACATCACAGAGACTGCTGCGAGGAGGGTTGTTTGCAGAGAAACCTGCCAAAGATGGTGGTGGCACCCAAACTCGAGTGCCCAACGAATGTGATCTGTGCTCTCCCTGCCTGGCCAGCTGGGAGGAGCATCCTGCCAGGGAACATCCTGCCATCATGCTGAGGACATCCTGACATCATGCCTGACATCATACCATGAGCATCCTGATGTCACGCTGATGGTGTCCTGGCATCATGCTGGGCAGAGTGCCAGGCAGCTGCTCTGCAGCAGCCCCTTCACCTATCAAACCAGCCTAGTACTGGTCTGGAGCTACCTGCCAGAGTTCATAGACTCACAGAATGGGTTGGGTTGGAAGGGATCTGAAAGATCATCTGGTTTCAACTCCCCTGCCATGGGCAGGGACACTTCCCACTACCCAGGTTGCTCAAGGCTTCATCCAGCCTGGCCTTGAAGAGCTCCAGGGAGGAAGCATCCACAGCCTCCCTGGGTAACCTGTGCCAGTGTCTCTTCACCCTCACTGTTAAGAATTTCTTCTTAACTCCAGCCTCAGTCTCCCTTCTCCCAGCTTCAGTCCATTCCCTTCCCAGCAGGAGATGGCTGCACGTGGCCCAAGCCCCTCTCAGACACAAGCTGCCACCCTTCAGTCCCCACTCCAAATTTCCCATGCAGCTCCCAGGGCTGCAGCATTTCCAGGCTGAGTCGATACTTTGGGCAAAGTGTCCGGAGCTGGATCAAAATCCTCCTGACAGTCCTGGTGCCGTGTGCCAGGGCTGGGCGTGCTCAGCTGTGCAGGATCCTGATGGGCTGCTGCCTGCCCTCAGCCCCAGGGTGGCTGGGATAGGGATCCCCTTCTTCCCAGCACAACACGAAACACACCACGAACCTCTGCCTGGGGCACCCAGCCAAGAAATTACCTGCTCGGGGTGCCTAATTGGGCACCCAGCTCCGGCCCCCTTGCCCAGAAGGCAACGCTGGGCCACCAAACTCGGGGCCAGGAGGTGGTTTATGTTTAACTAGACAACAGCCCAGCACCGTTCCCTTAACTAATCTCCCTGGTACCTTAACGGGCAGGGCAGCAATCGCCTCCTGCCGTTATTTATTTCTTTCCCTGGCAACGCTCTTGACAGGGCACCTTATTTTCTTTGTCAAATGCCATTAGCAGGCGGTGGGAGCGTGCGGCTGCGCAGGACCAGTGCTGCTCATCCTCACGAAATTCTCCTCATTTGCTCTCCCTTCCCTCGTGTTTGGGTTATTGATGTCCCCCCCGGGCACGGCCGGGGGCTGCGGGTTGTGCCGCCAGTAGATCACAGGCAGGCGGTCGCCGCTGCGCTGGGGGCTCGCTTTTGTTTGCCAGCCACATCCCCGCCTGGGGGGCTGCGGGCCCCCCGCTGCTCCTTCCCCGGGAGAAAGCCCAGCTGTGGGCCGGGAAGCGGGAGCCAGCTCTTCCCAGCCACGCTGCTAAGGAGAGGCTTAGCCCACCCTGAGCGTTTGGCAGGTTGGAGGGGATAAACCCTCTGCGACGGGGAGCAGCGTCACTGCCTCCCCAGGCTGCGGTGTCACCCGGCTGTGCCCCTTCCCCACACCACTGCCACACGGGGGACGAAGGGGTGAGGGGAGCGCTCCGCTGCTCACTGCCGCGCTTGGGTTTGTTTCCAGAAGACAGGAAGCTCTTTGTGGGCATGCTGGGGAAGCAGCAGAGCGAGGATGACGTCCGGCGCCTCTTTGAGCCTTTCGGCCAGATCGAGGAGTGCACCATCCTCCGTGGGCCCGACGGCGCCAGCAAAGGTGGGCACGGGGGCGCCCCGTGGGCTGCTGAGACCCACGGAGCGTGGGAGCTGCTGGCCGGGCAGCGCTGGCTGCCACGGCAGCCGAATTCAACCTCTCCTCGTCCCCTCTCTGCTCACAGGTTGTGCCTTTGTGAAGTACGGCAGCCACGCCGAGGCCCAGGCTGCCATCAACAGCCTGCACGGCAGCCAAACCATGCCGGTAAGTGCCGGGCTCTCGCCCTGCCCTGTTTGCCCCCGTGCTGCCTGCCTAATCCAATCGCCGGCTAATTTGATCCTCTGTCTAATTGGATCAAAATCCTGCGGAGCGGCGGTTTGTTGGCCACATCACCCCCGAGGCGCAGCCGAGCCCGGGCGCCGAGCCCCGCGGGTGGGCGCCCGGAGCCGGTTCCCTGGGCGCTGGAGAAAGGGCTGTTTAATTAACGCCCGAGGTCAGAACCGGCGATGAGGAAGGGAAGAAGGAAGCAGAGGTCAGGGAGCCGCCGCCGGGGAGCAAAAGCAGCTATAATTAAACCTCCCATCGATTGCCGCTCGCCGCTGCCAAGCCGAGCGGCGTCCCCGGGGCCCAGGCCGCTGCGGCCGCCGCACGCCGGCGGATCTCTCCGCGGAGCAGGGGGAGCTTTGAGGGCCGCTGCCGAGGGCCTCACCGTCCGCCCTACCCCGCCCCAACCTCTCAGGGCGCCTCGTCCAGCCTGGTGGTGAAGTTTGCAGACACGGATAAGGAGCGGACCCTGCGGCGGATGCATCAGATGGCAGGGCAGCTGGGCATCTTCAACCCCATGACCATCCAGTTCGGCGCCTACGGGGCATACACGCAAGCGGTAGGGGCTGGCGCCGGGCGGCACCTGGGGCGTTGGTTCTGGGGAGCCCCGCAAGTGGAGCGAGGGCTGCTTTCATTCAGGAGAGCCAGTGTGGGGTTGAGGCAGCGCCAGCGGTTGCCTGTCAGGCTTGGTGTGCCACCGCTGAGGGGCACGACAGCAGCCTTCACTGCCCTGGGTGAAGGGCTGTAGGGCACGGCAGACCTTTTTTAGCATCACTGGGTGATGAGTGGGTGATCACTGGGGAGGAGTGACCTCCTCCTGTCCCTGGGTCTGGGGGTGGGTGACGCTTATCCCTCATGCCCCCAGGCACAGATGCTAAGAGGGGATGCTAACTGTTCCTGCCTCGCTCCTCCCTTCTCCCTGTCCCTCGCTTCTCTCTGCCCCCTTTCCCGCCCTGAAGATCATGCAGCAGCAGGCAGCCCTGATGGCAGCCGCGCAGGGGACCTGCCTGAACCCCATGGCCGCCATCGCCGCCGCCCAGATGCAGCAGATGGCCGCCTTCAACGTCAGCGGGCTGGTGGCCGCCCCGCTCACCCCCTCTTCAGGTGCTGCCTCCCCTCCCTTCGCCTGCCCCTCCCGCTCAGCCCGCTGAGAGCGGTTGGGGGGTGAGGGCGCTGACGCCTGCCGCCGCAGGTACCAGCACCCCCCCCGGGATCAGCACGGCGCCCGTGCCCAGCATCGCCACACCCATCGGGGTCAACGGCTTCAGCCCGCTGCCGCCGCAGACCAACGGGCAGCCTGCCTCCGACACCATCTACACCAACGGCATCCACCCCTACCCAGGTGACCGCCTCGCAGCCGCCTCGCCGGGGCTGGGGGACAGGACAGGAGGAGCCGTTCCTTCTCCACATGTAGCCTCCTGAGGCCCCGGGGCCGTGGAACCTCCATTAACTGAGCACGGGTGAAGCAGGGGCTGCAGGTGGCAGCAGCCAGAGCATGGCATAGCGCTGGCACTGGGAACGGGGGGAAGCTCTCCTCAAACACGGCCTGGTGCCTACTCTGAGTCAGGTGGGAAAAAAATCAGGGTGCTGCTCCCAGTTTATTCCCATCCAAACCAGAATCCTGGCCTAGATCATCAGTGCTGTGGCCAGCAGGACCAGGGCAGGGATTGTGCCCCTGGACTCAGCACTGGTGAGGCCACAGCTTGACTGCTGGGTTCAGTTTTGGGACCCTCACTCCAAGAAAGACATTGAGGTGCTGGAGCAGATCCAGAAGGGCAATGAAGCTGCTGAAGGGCTGGGGAGGGACCTAGGGCTGTTCAGCCTGGAGAAGAGGAGGCTGAGGGGAAACCTTCTGGCTCTCTACAACACCCTGAAACAAGGTTGGAGCCAGGAGAGGGTTGGTCTCTTCTCCCAAGGAACAAGGACAGGACCAGAGGAAATGGCCTCAAGTTGCACCTGGGGAGGTTTAGGTTGGACACAAGGAACAATTTCTTCCCCCAAAGGGTTGCCAAGCCCTGGAAAGGACTGCCCAGGGCAGTAGTGGAATCCCCATCCCTGGAGGGCTTTAAAAGCCATGCAGAAGTGGTGCTGAGGGACACGGTTTGGTGGTGGCCTGGCAGTGTTGGGTTAACAGTTTGACTTGATGTCCACAGAGCTCTTTTCTGACCAAGCAGTTCACAGCCTCACAGGATGTCAGGGGTTGGAAGGGACCCAAAGAGATCATTGAGTCCAACCCCCCTGCCAGAGCAGGACCACACAGTCTAGTTCAGGGCACACAAAACACATCCAGACAGGGCTGGAAAGGCTCCAGAGAAGGAGACTCCACAACCTCTCTGGGCAGCCTGTGCCAGGGCTCTGGGACCCTTCCAGGCAAGAAGTTGCCCCTTGTGCTGAGCTGGAACCTCCTGTGCTGCAGCTCCTTGTCCTGTCCCAGGGAGCAGTGATAGTTCAGTGACTCGCAGCACCCGGTCTGGGCCAGCTGTGCACCCATCCCCTGCCCTGGCATGGCTGCTCTCCGTGGGAGCTGCTCAGCCCCGGGTTTCTCCTCCTCATTCTCTCTTCCTTCTCCCCTCTTTTCTCTTCCCAGCTCAAAGCCCCACGGTGGCAGATCCCCTCCAGCAGGCCTACGCAGGCATGCAGCACTATGCAGGTCTCAAACTTTGCTTTGTCCTTCTTCCCTCTCTCCCTTCTTTGCTCCTCACCCTTATTTTTGGCAGTGGGGGGAACATCAGCTTAGGGCTGGGGCACTGTGCTCCGGTGGTGGGCGTGGGGTGCCCTGCCCCTGTGGAGGCCCTGGGGGTGACAGTGATGCAGGGCTCTACCCCCAGCAGCGCAGATTTGGATGGAGGGAAGGGAGGTTTAATGCCCACGGGGCTGAGATGACTCCATGGGGGAGAGCTGGTGGCTGTACCTAGGAGAGAGGGTCAGGTCTGGGTGGCAGTGGAGAGCTGGCCCCATGCTGGATCTTGCTGGGAGAGGTGCCCATGAAGGCACCAAGACATCACAACCCCTGGGATGGTTGCTGCATGGCCAAGTCTGACAGCTAAGGGGATGGGGCTCAGGGAGAAGGGAGGCAGAGCACTCTGTGGAGGAAGGCTGAGCCCAGCAGGCACTGAATTAGGAGCACTGGCAGCCACTCTCAGGGTGCCAGCAGGAAACCAAGTTTTGAACCCAAGTGCTTGAGTTCTTTCCAACCCGAAGTGCAGGCTTTGCTCAGCCTGGAGGCCATACCCCTGCTGCCACCAAGGCCTGTGGTCCTGGCACCGCAGAGTCCTTGCAGCCCCTCACCTTGGTGGGCCCACAACGCCTGGCACCTTGATGCCTCCATGGCTCTAGACTTCATCACTCTGGTGTCCCCACAGCCCCCATCACCACAGTGACCCCACAGACCCCATTGCCCTGGTGTCCCCACAGCCCCCATCACCACAATGACCCCACAGACCCCATCGCCACAGTGTCCCCACGGGCCCCAGTCCCCCGGTCGGCCCCTGGCCCACCTCACCATGGTGGCCTCGCAGACCCCATTGCCTTGGTGGCCCCACAGCCCCCATCACCACAATGACCCCACAGACCCCATCGCCACAGTGTCCCCACGGGCCCCAGTCCCCCGGTCGGCCCCTGGCCCACCTCACCATGGTGGCCTCGCAGACCCCATTGCCTTGGTGGCCCCACAGCCCCCATCACCACAATGACCCCACAGACCCCATCGCCACAGTGACCCCACAGACCCCATTGCCCTGGTAGCCCCATAGACCCCATCACACTATGGTTGCCCCACAGACCCCATTGCCATGGTATCCCCACAGCCCCCATCACCACAATGACCCCACAGACCCCATCGCCACAGTGACCCCACAGACCCCATTACCCTGGTAGCCCCATAGACCCCATCACCATGGTGGCCTCGCAGACCCCATTGCCTTGGTGGCCCCACAGCCCCCATCACCACAGTGACTCCATACCTCATTGCATTGGTGTCCCCACAGCCCCCATCACCACAGTGACCCCACAGACCCCATTGCCCTGGTGTCCCCACTGACCCCATCACCATGGTGTCTCCATGGATCCCATCACCATGCTGTTCTCACAGCCCCCGTTGCCCTGGTAGCCCCACATACCCCAATCACCACAGTGTCCCCATAGACTTACACACCTTGGTGTCCCCATGTCCCCTGCCAGCTCAGCACCCATGGAGCCCTTCCATATGATGGTGCAGACTCCATCACTTGGGAGAGCCATTCTTGCATCCCTGGCATCCCCAGGAGGCCACAGGGGTGGGAAGAGCAAAGCTGTCACAGGTTTAGAGTGAACAGAAACTCTTTTACCCCTCCCCAAAGGAGTAAAGGAAAGCAGTCCCCAGAGGAGTGGAAGGAGCTGGAAGTGCTGTTCACAGCTATGTACAGCAGCACAGAGCCACACGAGTTGCACAAACCTCGCACCCAGCCTCAGCCCACTTCTCTCTGTCCAAAACCCTCCCCGCCCCAGCCCAGGCAGCCTCAATGCCTCCCTTCCCCACACCCCTGCTCCCCCTCCCCACACCCCCTGCCCAGGCCTAAATGGTTCAGTAAAACTTAGCCTGGCCCCTCAGGGCTGAAAGCCTCAACTGGCCCAGAAGTACCAGAGGGATACCAGCTGGGCACGCTGGGAGGAGAGAGAGAGAGAGAGAGGGCGAGAAGGGCAGAATGGGCAGAAGTGTCCCTGTGACAGGGGAGGCGCAGGAAGGACGGGAACCAGCTGGCACAGATTGCAGCTTTGCGCCGTCCCCTTCCCACCCTCCCCGGTTATGGCCACGCAGCGCTCACCGCGTCGGGGCAGGCAGCAGCCCGGCAGGGCTGGCAGGGCTGGGGCGGGTGCCAGCGTGTGACGCCCGTGTCCGTGTGCCTCCAGCAGCATACCCCACCGCCTACGCGCCCATCAGCCAAGCCTTCCCCCAGCAAGCGCCCCTCATCCCGCAGCAGCAGCGAGAAGGTGAGGCCTTCCGGGGGGCTCCTCGCCGGCCCCCTCCCCCGCCGGTGACCCCCCGCCTGGTGGCTGACGTGTGGCTGTCCTTTGTGTGTCCCCCGCCAGGTCCCGAGGGCTGTAACCTGTTTATTTATCACCTGCCCCAGGAGTTCGGGGACGCGGAGCTCACGCAGATGTTCTTGCCTTTCGGCAACGTCATCTCTGCCAAAGTCTTTGTGGACCGTGCCACCAACCAGAGTAAATGCTTTGGTGAGTCCTCCCCCCTGCCTCTGCCCGGCGGCCCCACGCAGCCCTCCGCCTCTCCTCCGCTTCTCCTCCGCCTCTCCTCCGCCTCCCAGCCCGGGAGCGCAGCTCTGCGCAGCCTCCTGCCTCGGGGCGGCACTTCCCCAGCGTCTGGTGCCGGGGCTCTGGTGCTGCCCAGCGTCTGGTGCCGGGGCTCTGGTGCTGCCCAGCGTCTGGTGCCGGGGCTCTGGTGCTGCCCAGCGTCTGGTGCCGGGGCTCTGATGCTGCCCAGTGTCTGGTGCCGGGGCTCTGGTGCTGCCCAGTGTCTGGTGCCGGGGCTCTGGTGCTGCCCAGTGTCTGGTGCCGGGGCACTGGCGCTCCCCAGCACACCCAACCTGCAGGTGCAGCTCAGCCTCGTGTGCCAGTTCAGGGATCCAGCTCAGCTCCACAGCCCAGCTTGCAGGTGCAGCTCTTCCTGACATCTTGGCCCAGGAGCCTTGCTCTCCATGGGCTCCAGCTGGCTCTCCCCAGCGTCCCAGCTCAGGGGTCTGGCTCTCCCCAGTGTCCCCAGCTCAGGGGTCTGGCTCTCCCCAGTGTCCCCAGCTCAGGGTTCTGGCTCTCCCCAGTGTCCCCAGCTCAGGGTTCTGGCTCTCCCCAGCATCCCAGCTCAGGGGTCTGCCTCTCCCCAGTGTCCCAGCTCAGGGATTAGGCTCTCCCCAGTGTCCCCAGCTCAGGGCTCTGCCTGTCCCCAGTGTCCCCAGCTCAGGCCTTGCCTGTCACCTGCCCATAGGCCTGCCAGGGCAAGCTGGGCACTGTTTGTCACTGCCATGTCTGCTCTGCTGTGGCTGCCATTCTGTCACCAGTGGCCCTGTAGCCTGTGTCACCTTGGTGGCCCCACAAAGTCTGTCACTTTGGTGTCTACAGACCCACTCACCACAGTGTCCCCACAGACCCCATCACCCTGCTGTCCTCACAGCCTCTCTCACCCTACTGTCCCCACAGACCCCCTCACCACGGTGTCCCCACAGCCCCTCTCACCCTGCTGTCCCCAGAGACCTGCAGGCCTTGTTGTCTCCATGTCCCCTGTCAGCTGAGCCTCCACGGGGGCCCTGTCACCACAGAGCCCTTCCATCTGATGATGCAGACTCTGTCCCTCAGCCAGGTGTCCCACGAGCCCACACCTGCCATCCTGGCAGCTCCACACACCCCCCCGCCCTGCTGTCCCCACAGACCCCTCCCCTGCGGTGTCCCTGCAGACCCCAGTACTCAGTAGCCCTTCTCAGCCCAGTGACCACCCCACAAATCCTCAGTGCCCCCTCGGACCGCTCCAGTGTCCCTGTGAGCCCCTTTGTGCCACTGTCCCCACAGACCATGCCTCCTGCAGGCCTTGGTGCGCCCAGAGGTGCCGTCAGCCTGGCACCTACTCTGGTGTGCCCAGAGGTGCCATCAACCTGCCACCCATTCTGGTGTGTTTGGAGGTGTCATCAGCCTGGAACCTATTCTGGTGCGCCCAGAAGTGCCATCAGCCTGGCACCAGTCTGGTGCACCCAAAGGTGTCATCAGCCTGGCACCAGTCTGATGGGCCCAGAGGTGCCATCAGCCTGGCACCAGTCTGATGGGCCCAGAGGTGCCATCAACCTGCCACCCATCCTGGTGTGTTTGGAGGGGTCATCAGCCTGGAACCTATTCTGGTGCGCCCAGAAGTGCCATCAGCCTGGCACGAGTCTGGTGCACCCAAAGGTGCTATCAACCCACCCAGTCTGGTGTGCCCAGAAGTGCCATCAGCCTGGCACCTGTTCTGGTATGCCTAGAGGTGGCATCAGCCTGGCACCAGTCTGGTGTGCCCAGAGGTGCTGTCAGTCTGGCACCAGTCTGGTGCACCCAAAGGTGCCATCAGCCTGGCACCAGTCTGACGGGCCCAGAGGTGCCATCAGCCTGGCACCCATTCTGGTGCACCCAAAGGTGCTATCAACCCACCCAGTCTGGTGTGCCCAGAAGTGCCATCAGCCTGGCACCTGTTCTGGTATGCCTAGAGGTGGCATCAGCCTGGCACCAGTCTGGTGTGCCCAGAGGTGCTGTCAGCCTGGCACCCAGTCCCTTGCCATCCAGGCTTGTGCTGTGCTGTCACAACTCTCCTGCCCCAGCAGCCGGCGCCAGGGCTCTGCCTGCGGGGGCAGCGGGCAGGGCGGCAGCGCCCGGCTGGCAGCGGCAGGCTGCGGTGTGTGAGGTGACCGAGTGCTGTGTGCCCGGGGGCAGGTTTCGTCAGCTTCGACAATCCGACCAGCGCTCAGGCAGCCATTCAGGCCATGAACGGCTTCCAGATCGGCATGAAGAGGCTAAAAGTGCAGCTAAAGCGGCCGAAAGATGCCAACAGACCCTACTGACCCCTGCTCACCCTGGCCCTAAGGACAGGTATGGGCACACGCGGCGGGGGGGAGGCTGGCCCTGTGCCCCCCGTGCCCTACTCCCAGGGAGCTGGCAGTGGGGCTGGGCTCACCGTGGGTGCTCTGAGCTCTCCACAAAGGCCCTCGGTGCGTGCGGGGGCTCTGCTCCCAGCGCTGTGAGGCTCTGTGCCAGGCTGGCATTTGGGCCCTTCCCTCCATCCTTCTCTTCAGTCTTCCCTGCATCTCTCTCCGTCTGTCCTTCCCTCTGTCCCTCTCCCCATCCTTCCTTCCCTCTGTCCCTCTCCCCATCTGTCCCTTTCCCCATCCAGCCTGCCTTCCTTCCGTCCTTCTCCTGTCCCTCTCTCCAGCCTTCCTTCCCCTGTGCCTCCCTCTCTCAATCCTTCCTTTTCTCTCTCTCCCCATCCTTCTTTCCCTTCATCCTCTTACTTCCATCTCCCTCCCTCCTTCCCTCTCTCCATCCTCTTCCATCTCTCTTCCTCCCTCCTTCCCTCTCTCCATCCTCTCCTCCTGTCTCTCTCCATCCTTCCTTCCATCTCTCTATCCTTCCTTCCATCTCTCTCTCCCTGTCCTTCCTTCCCTCTCCATCCTCTCCTTTGCTTTTCTCTCCATCCTTTCCTCCATATTTCTTTCTCTCTTCATCCTTTCCTTCCATCTCCCTCTCTCCATGCTCTCCTTCTGCCTCTCCATCCTTCCTTCCTTCCCTTCATCTCTCTCCATCCTTCCTTCCTTTATTTCCATCCTTCCTTCACTCCACCTCTCTCCATCCTTCCTTCCTTTCTTTCCATCCTTCCTTCACTCCACCTCTCTCCATCCTTCCTTTCATCTCCATCCTTCCCTCTGTCCATCCTCCCCTTTTGTCTCTCTGTCCTTCCCTCCATGTCTCTCTCCATCCTCCCTTCCATCCCTCTCTCCATCCTTTCCTTCCATCCTTCCTTCCTTCATTCATTCCATCCATCCTTCCTTCCTCTCTGCACTGCTCCCTGCCCGCCGGCAGGCCGGGGGCTCACAGCCCCGACCTTCGCTGTTTTGCAGGTCGGGCGTCCCGCGGTGTCTGACGACTTTCCCCTTCCCCACGTGCAGTATCCAAACCTGTAACTCTCTTTCTTTGCAACACATCCCGGAGGAGGAAGACGAGGAGGAGGTGACGGAGAAGGCAGCGAAGAGGAGAAACCATTCTGGTTGTAGCTTTTCTGTTTTGATTTCTTTTCCCAAACCGGTCTTGTTTGCGACTTAACGGGAACGAGCGAGCGAGGAGAAGGAGGAGGAGGAGAAGGAGGAGAAGAAGGAGGAGGAGGAGGAGGAGGAGGAGGAGAAGGAGGAGGAGGAGGAGGAGGAGGAGGAGAAGGAGGAGGAGGAAGGAAGAGAACGATGCCACTCCGGGGCTGCCACTCGCCGCCGGCCGCTCGCCGGGACTCAGCCGCAGCCCTCCCCAGGAGGAAGAAGGACGGCCCCGGGCGGCAGAGGCCAAGCATCTGCCCTGGCTTCTGGTTGGGTTGTGGTTGTGGTTTTTTTCCCCCCCAGTTGTTGTTTTTAAAGCACTCATTTTGCTGCTACCGATTTCCCAGGAGAAAAAAACAAAACAAAGAGAGGCTCCAAATGGATTCTTTAAACCAAAGCCGGTGGGACGGGACCAGCCTCGGGCGCTTCACCTGGAGGAGAGGAGCAGGAGGAGGAGGAGCAGGAGGATGCTTGGTTGGAAAAAAGAGAAAAGGGCAAAGATTTGCTTTTCTTTTTTTTTTTTTTTTTCAGGTGTTTTTTGTTGTTGTTTTTGTTGGGGGGNTGGGGGGGGGGGGAGGGGATTTGGTTGGTTCGTTTCGTTTTGGGTTTTTTTTTTTCCCCCCCCACGGTTGGAAAGAAAGAAAAGAAAAGAAAGAAAAGAAAGAAAGAAAAAAGAAAGAAAGGAAAAAAAAAAAGCAAACACAAAACAAAAGCAAAACAACGAAACGAAAGGAAACAAAAGAAAAAAGCCAAACAAAAAACAAAACCACAAAACAAACGAAAAAAGAAAGCGAGGAAGGATGAGGAAAAGGCTGTTGGACTTCTAGAAGATATTATATAAATAAGTCTATATATAAATATATCCCACGGG
>WAAF01020809.1:40150-54260 GCA_013400475.1 Tricholaema leucomelas | reverse complement strand
TTGGACTCTGCCCATCTGTCCAGGAGGTCAAGGTCCCGCTGCAGAGCCCTTCTGCCCTCCAGCCCAGCCACATCAGCCCCCAGCTTGGTGTCATCTGCAAACTTGCTGATGACTGACTCAATGCCCACGTCCAGATCATCTATGAAAATGTTAAAGCATAAATCCTGCCCGGCTGGTTAAACCCTTGCTCTCCTCCTTCCGTTGCGGGGAATCCCTGGGAAGTTGAGTCAGATGAGCAATGTCTCGAGAGCTAGGAGGCTTAGCACCACATGTCAGGTATCTTGTGCTGCCTTCAATGTGCAAGGCAAACTCTGGGATAGGGTAGAGGGGTGGGAAGAAGGTGGAAGGGTGGTTGGGAGCCCCTCCTGGTGACTCTCGTTTTCTGGAAGGGCTGTTATGTTTTTTTATTACTTTTAACTTCTCTGTTTCTGTATAGAGCTGTAACTACTATAACTATACTTGTGTATTGTGCTAAGCTGCAAATATAAAGCTTCATTACTCAATTTCCAGCTGACTGACTCTAATCTGGGTGAGAAGAGAAGGCTTTGAGGAGACCTTAGAGTGGCTTTCCAGTATCTGAAGGGAGCCTACAGGAAGGCTGAGGAGGGACTATTGATAAGGTCTGGTAATGTCAGGACGAGGGGGAATGGGTTTAAACTGGAAGAGGGGAGATTTAGACTGGATGTTAGGAGGAAGTTCTTTACAGTGAGAGTGGTGAGACACTGGCAGAGGTTGCCCAGGGAGGTTGTGGATGCTTCCTCCCTGGAGGCGTTTAAGGCCAGGCTGGATGAGGCCTTGAGCAGCCTGCTCTAGTGGGAGGTGTCCCTGCCTATGGCAGGGGGTTGGAGCTGGATGGTCCTTGAGGTCCCTTCCAACCTAAACCATTCTATGATTTTATAAGAGTGGGGTGTGCGTAACCAAAACCATCACACTTGGCCTTGTATTCTGTTACATACCATGGATAAACACACACCAAAAAATGTGCTTAGTACTTGTACTTCTGAGGAAAATTTCTGGCTAAGGCTGATTTTTGAATTGCTTACACTGCACATGGATTTTACTATTATAAGCAATTTCTTCTCCTTTCTTCTGAAACTATTTGTTTACTTTCCATAAAAATCTGCAAAGTCTTCAATACTTCAACAGACAAAAAATATTAAATATTATGTAACTGTAAAATAAAATGTAAACAGATGCATTTTAATATCACACAATGCAGTATTCTATGGCTCATTAAACTATATTCATTGCTAAGCTGGATCTATAGAAACAGTTTTGTAGCTTTAACAATGTACCAGATGTCAGATGTTTGCTCTGTCAGATGGGTTTCAGCCAGTAGGAAGTTGCTGACAAGCTTTTCTTAATAAACTCATGAATCTGGTAACATATATCAAATCCTCTAGCATACTTTAGAATTAAATTCTGATATAATAGTCAGAGTCTCAGCTCATTTTACATGGCAACTTTGCTAGATAAAGGACCAAAGTGGAAAATATTAAGTGGAACATCAACCAATTCTGACCCAATTAAAACAGGTTGTTTTTCTTAACCCTTCTCCTACCTATGAGTAACTCTGTCACCTTGAATCAAAAAGTTTAAACTGGAAAGTATCCAGGTGAAATGTTCTAACTGTCTTTAAATTTTTCTGCACTCTACCTCTTATATTCCCCCCTACACACATAAAGAAGCAAACAAACAAACCCACCCAAACATGGAAAAAAAAATCTCAACATTCATTTATCTTTGAGTTTCAGCAACCAGAAAGGATTTTTGCAACCCATACTACAAAGTAATGCTGACTGCATCCATTGCAGAAAGCAAGGTTAGCAGTTCCTTAATTTATTGTAGCTGCTGAAAGATGTCTGTGTTAATGCAGTTGAGGAGAATCCCTCCCAAGACAATCAGATCTTCAAGATGCACTGTAAGTTCCATATTTGGGACCAAGGTACTTCTGCCTATGTGCACAGAGAGGTGGGGAACAGTCTGCTCCCTCCCTGAGGTCTCAGTTACACCATCTTGCTTCTGAGAGGAGCATGAAGCAATGCTGCCTCCTGCATCATAGACTAATGGACCTTGCTGGTCTTTCACCTCCTTGTTTTTAGCAAAGAACTGGAAACACTGAAAAGACACCAGCCAGAGGATCACTGACCTGGGAATAAAGATTGGTTTGTGTTCATTGTTACATTCAAACTCCTGCTGCAATACTAAATGGCCACACGCTGCTAATGAACCCAAGAGTCACTTCAGCAGTCTTCATGCTGGATTCAAAGAGCTATTTAAGCTATTTGTACAAACAATTGACAGTAGAGTTCTTCTCTGTTATTTATGGCAACCTTAACGATTTTAGGCTTTTTTCAGTTTCTACTGAACAGAGTTGTGAAGTGTTCCCACACTATCAATCTTAACAAAAGCACCGGAGCTGATAACCTAGAACCTAAACAATTTAGTTGAGCTGTCAGATGTGATATTAGTCTCATTTTCCACTTATAAAATTTCAGCCCTGTGACTAATGAGCCACTTTCAATCCAGTCTCCTGAAATCTCCTGGCTTCACACACTGTTAAGGAGTAACAATAGCCTAAAATATTGTTACCCTAAATCCAAGCAAGCCCATGTCAATTCTACTTGAATTTTCTGCTGAGATAAAGTATACTGATAAAAAATCCTGTAAAGCTACATGGCAATATGGTTTTAGCACTATTCCACCATTTATACTGTTTTGCAACTGATTTCAAAAGGATAGAGGTATGTCAACGAACTAGCATCAAATCACAGCTGCAAAACATCCCAGGCTACCAAAACCATCTTGAAATAATAGTCTAGAAGTCATAGCATAAAACTCAGTTGTGAATGTGTAAGATCACTATAAAACTCATACATGTACACCTATTGTTCTGTCTTCAGAGTGAGATTACTTCAGCTTAAATCACTGTGATGGTTTGGGTGTTCCCTGCCCCCCCACACTTTTAGAAATCACCCAGACTAGACTCAGTCGGCACTGGAAATATGAATGAAGCTTATATTTACAGCTGGCACAATTTACAAGCAGATAGTTACAGTATATACAGTTATAGACAGAAATAGACAAGGTAAAAAAGGTAATACAAACACAATTCCCCTCCCAGAAACCTGAGTCCCCAGGAGGGGCTCTCAACCACCCCTCACCTTCCCCCTACCCCTCTCAACCTTACCCCAGTCCTAAAGGAAGAATGGAGGTTCGGCCAAAAGGGTTAAAAAGCAAGGTGAAGCAGCCAAGCAAAAGGAGGGTGAGGTTAGAAAGCAAGATGGAGTCCAGCCAGCAGCTTCAGCTTCTCCCCAGCAGGCAAAGCTCCCCAGCGAAGAGAAGAAGCAAGTGACCTAATCTTTGTTTTGCCTTTCTTCTTTACACATCCCAGCAAGACTGTGAGGGAAGTAGACCTCACCATTGTTTTCATTTTACAGCCTATCATCTAGTTCTTCTCACCAAAACATGCTAGCTAGGCTCAAACTAGCACAATCACCATTTATAGGAACAAGTAAGACCTCATCTTGAATAATGTGTTCAGTTTTGGGCTCCCAGTTTAAGAGGGACAGGGATCTGCTGGAGAGGGTCCAGCGGAGTGCTACAAGGATGATGAGGGGACTGGAGGGCATGGCTGATGAGGAGAGGCTGAGGGACCTGGGGCTGCTTAGTCTGGAGAAGAGAAGACTTAGAGAGGATTTGATAAATGTTTATATGTATCTGAGGGCTGCCAGGAGAGGGGGAACAGGCTCAGCTCACTGCTCCCTGGGATAGGACAAGGACCAATGGGTGTAAGTTGCAGCAAAAGAGGTTTCGCCTCAACACAAGGGGGAACTTCTCTACCGTAAGGGTCACAGAGCACTGGAACAGGCTCCCCAGAGAGGCTGTGGGGTCTCCTTCTCTGGAGACTTTCAAGGCCTGTCTGGATGTGTTCCTCTGTGATCTGTGTTAGATAGGATTGTCCTGCTTTGGCAGGAGGGTTGGACTTTATGATCTCCTTGGGTGCCTTCCAACCCCTAACATCCTGTGAGCCTGTGATATCCAACATATGCATTTCTTACTATATCTTTTTAATACACTAATTCCCAATATTTCATAACTCCCATCTTGATCATCATGGCAAGGAATTCTCCCCAGATTCAAGCAGCCACAGCAATTGGCAGCTTTGTCAAAACTGACCACTGTAAAATATTATCTCCACCCATACAATTTGCAAAAGCAGTTCTCAGAGCAGTCAGTACAGCTGGAAAAGCAGCTACTGGTAATCCCTGAAAACAAATGGGAGGATTGTTAGACCTTCCTATGTTTTTCATTTAGACCTTTCTATGGTCTTCATTCAAGACAGAATACAAATCTCACCAAAATGTACTACCTAAGCAACCAAAGAAAGTAACGTATATGAAAAGTAATAATTTGTTGTAATGATGCAGAACTCCTACTCATGAATCATAAAAAAAAAAGCTTAAGTTGCATATTTGCCCTTGCAACTGTACTTTCCAATAAATGGACATAGTTTCTGTGACCCTGAGTGAAATTCAGTTATCATGATTCAAAAATGGTGAAAACCTTGTGAACCACTAGAGAGGAGAAAACTAGATGGCATCCTATTGTAACATAATGGCATTTAATACTCTATATTAGCAGCCAGGAGGAAAGGGACCTGGGGGTACTGGTGGATAGTAGGCTGAAGATGAGCCAGCAGTGTGCCCAGGTGGCCAAGAAAGCCAATGGCATCCTGGCCTGTATCAGGAACAGTGTGGCCAGTAGGACAAGGGAGGTTATTCTTCTCCTGTACTCAACACTGGTCAGGCCACATGTTGAGTCTTGTGTCCAGTTCTGGGCTCCTCAATTCAAGAGAGATGTTGAGGTGCTGGAACATGTCCAGAGAAGGACAACAAAGCTGGTGAGGGGCCTGGAACACAAACCCTATGAGGCTGAGGGAGCTGGGGGTGACCTCATTGCTGTCTACAACTACCTGAAGGGAGGTTGTAGCCAGGTGGGGCTGGTCTCTTCTCTCAGACAACCAGCAACAGGACAAGGGGACACAGCCTCAAGTTGTGCTGGGGGAAGTGTAGGCTGGATGTTAGGAGGAAGTTCTTCACAGAGAGAGTGATTGGCATTGGAATGGGCTGCCCAGGGAGGTGGTAGAGTCACCGTCCCTGGAAGGTGTTCAAGAAAAGCCTGGATGAGGCACTTAGTGCCATGGTCTGGTTGACTGGCTAGGGCTGGGTGCTAGGTTGGACTGGATGATCTCGGAGGTCTTTTCCAACCTGGTTGGTTCTATGACTCTATACTATTTCCTAGTGCTGCAACGCTGAACACAGGCCCAAGAGTCTGCCTCATATTTTTATTCTACACAACAGCCATAGCTGGTTAGCAACAATTCTTCATGAGATTTTATAAGCTTGAATTTCTAAGTCACTCTTGGATTACTTCAGTTAAATGTTCTCTAAAACTTCAGACAACACTGGGATAAGTGCAGAACTCAAACCACAGCCTCTTTTGAGAACAGTAGCTAACACTGGCCCTTAATATGTAGAGCTGAATATTAACTATAAATCTTATTACTCTACTGTGTAAACACTCTCCCGACCTTCAGAGATACTTCTCCTTCTACACTCACAGTTCTGTGACTACTTAAATTCATTTAATACTGTGACATTTGCTAAAATAATGCTATGCTACATTATGCAGGCTGTTTACTTATTAGTACACACACATATCCCCTAAAGGAATAAATATTTAAACCATAAAATCAACTTAAACTTTCTAAAAGAAATCAGAGGTCTGCATACATTGCAGATGAAGCATCTGTTGAAGGAAAAAAATAATCAGGTGTAAAATAAGTGTTACCAACTCTCTGTTCTCGTCTGAAGGGATTAGAAATAGATTGCTAAGCATCCATGAGACACATGAATAGTAAATGGCTGAAAGCAGGGGAGCAAAGAAAACTGCCAACTTAAGCTCTTGGTTCTTTTCCCATTTAGCCAGATGACTCAGTACACATAAAAACCAGTCATGAATGTTTGATTAGTTCTGATTCACACAACAGTGTCTGTTGCATTTCTTTGAGGGCTGATTGTTTAGTAATTTTTTTGCAATAGAAAAAGTAACAAAACTCTGCATTACCTCAACTTCATACTAAACAAGGCTGTAACTGATATTCTAATTTGAAGAGTTGAAAAATGACAACGTTTCCTCATGGTAGCTTTTTATTCTCCATCTCTGGAGACTTTCAAGGCCTGTCTGGATGTGTTCCTCTGTGATCTGTGTTAGATAGGATTGTCCTGCTCTGGCAGGGGGGTTGGACTCGATGATCTCCTTGGGTCCCTTCCAACCCCTAATATCCTGTGATCTCAGCTCTCATATAATGGGAAACAATATTTCTTCTTCTTTTCAGTACAAGGCACAGGTATATATTTGCACTTTTATAAGTGTTTGAACTTATCTAAACTTAATAAAATAGTACTTGCCTTAATTTTTGTTCATAATTGTGTTTTCCAATTAATGTCATGTAAGCCCCTTCATTGCCTTGTCTAGAAGTACTTTGAAATTCTCTCTCTATTTCTGTGTTTGGACACTAATCTCAGATTAAAGGTCATAGAACACTAATTGACATGAAGATGCAGGCAATATTTCCTTGATCAAAGGCAGAAGTAGGGCTTCACTAATGCAGAGTGTCAGTCTGGGTGAACAATTGTCAGAATTATTAGAAGCAGTTCCAAATTCTTTGAAGGAATATAAAATAATTATCACAGGCTCACAGGATATTAGGGGTTGGAAGGGACCCAAGGAGATCATTGAGAGCAGGACCACACAATCTAGCACAGATCACACAGGAACACATCCAGGCAGGCCTTGAAAGTCTCCAGGGAAGGAGACTCCACAAACTGTCCAGGGAGCCTGTTCCAGTGCTCTGGGACCCTTACAGTAAAGAGTTCCCCCTTGTCTTGAGCTGGAACCTTTGTGCTGCAACTTACACCCATTGGTCCTTGTCCTATCCCAGGGAGCAAGTGAGCAGAGCCTGTCCCTCTTCTCCTGACCAGCCCTCAGGTGTTTCTAAACACTTATGAAATTCCCTCTCAGTCTTCTCTTTTCTAGACTAAACAGCCCCAGGTCCCTCAGCCTCTCCTCATCAGCCATGCCCTCCAGTTCCCTAATCATCCTTGTAGCTCTCGACTGGACCCTGTCCAGCAGATCCCCGCCCCTCTTAAACTGGGGAGCTCAAAATTGAATGCAATATTCAAGATGAGGTCTCCCCAGGGCAGAGTAGAGGGAAAGGAGAACCTCCCTTGATCTGCTGGACACACTCTTCCTAATACACCCCAAGACCCCATTTGCCTTCTTGGCCACAAGGGTACATTTCTGTGCCATGGGTAACTTGTTACCCACCAGGACTCCCAGGTCCCTCTCCACAGGGCTGCTCTCCAACAGATCACCTCCCAACCTGCACTGGTGCAGTGTATTATTCCTTCCCAGATGCAGGACTCTGCACTTTTCCTTGTTGACCCTCTGTGCCCACCTCTCAGTCTGTCCAGGTCTCACTGGATGGCTGCACAGCCTTTAGCTGTATCAGCCAAGCCTCTCAGTTTGGTGTCATCAGTAAACTTGCTGAGCAGACTCTGTCCCCTCATTAGTGTCATTGATCATTATTCCTATGTCTTATGAAATTAATGCCATATAGGGCTACTGCTTGTAGTGATACCAATGTCTGGACTTTGGACAAAGGAAATAAAGCAAGAACTAGTCTCCAGATCTCACATTATATCTGGCTTTACAGATACAACTTCAGTGTTTGCAACCAGAATTCTTCTATTATGTCAGTGAAGAAACTGAGATGAGAGATTAGTATGGCAAGTTAAAATCCTTTTTATTCAAAGGCTGTGTTTTAATTTCTATCCCTGCTGATTAATTCAAGAATATCAACACTGGTGAGCAATTTTCAAGATTTCAAGTCCCAGGCAGCCAGAGAGATCAGTTTATTATGCTGCTAAAATCAGTGAAATAGAACATATAATAGCTAGGTATATAAATAGGTAGGTGCCATTAGTCTCCATCAGCAGCTGCTACACAATGAGCACATATGGATTTTCGGACATCTGCAGTATTGCAGCATCTCTCTACCACCTGCAGGGGACATAAGCCCTGAAGAATAGATCCCAGACAGGTAAAATTATACACTGCACTAGCTGGCAGCAAAAAGCTGGTTCCCAAATTGTTATTTTGTCGAGGATGTAAGAATTGCAATACTAAATTATGTACAGCAGATGCAAGTAGAGTATGGGCAGCCTCAAAGAGGTGTAATTTCCTCCTACTTTCTGCCAGCCCATCTGGGTAAACCTCAAGCCCCTACTTGAGTAAGACCCTGGACATTTAAATCTCTATTCCAGTTAATATATGGATGGTGACTCATATTTTTACCAAGAAGAAATTACTCAGTGAGGGAAAGAAAGCATCTTTCCTCCACAGGATGTGAGCTCTTCAGAAATTCAAGTATTCCATTTTAATACTAATACTCAATACATGTATTCATCATTAGAAGGTGAAAGTTTCTGTCCTTTCTTTCTAAGCATTAAGATCTACTGAATAGGGCTTTGTCAGAGAAGAATGCAGAATAATCCACTGCCTACCTGTCACAGCTCACTGGATACAGAGAAGCAAGCAGGGCTGATATACATGTCACCTCTGGAAGAGCTATGATCTGAAAGAACACAAGGATATGTGAAATGAGAAGAACATTGGTGCTGGTTGAATCTATAACCAACAATCTTTAAGTGACACCGGTTCAAGCTTATTCTACAGGCTTCATCATTAAGTCAACAGAAGAGAAATTGTGCTTCTCAGGCCAACGCAATAGGATTCTACTCTGGCAGATGCTCATCCAGATCTAGTGGTGCCTGTGGGTCACCCAGGTCAGCAACAATCAGCTCCTGCACAGCTACTGACCTCAGATTCATCACATGTTTCTCAGTGGTTGTCCACTTGGCAGTATATGTCTAAAGGGATACTTGTTCCTTGCACACAGCAGGAGTCACCTCCTGAGAGACAGAGGATGTGCTTCATTTCCAAGATGCCTGTTGATACCCTACCTTGTAGCTATTGGTCCCAACTCCTTGGCTTCTCTACCTTCCGAGTCCTATTGACTCCATTATGCCAGCACTGGAGCTGCCAAGTAATGAGCTTCTCAACTTCATGATGGCTGTAACCTTTACATATATCATACAACTCACTTTGGGATGCTATCAAGATCTTTTGTGGCGGTTGCAGCAACTACATGGTTGGTATCCACTTCTACAGCAACATTTTGTTCTACAAAAAATCAAGAACTGGTGGTAGAAGCATCCCAAGGAGATAGCAGAAACTTTTCACCCACTATCATAGAATGGGTTGGGCTGGAAGGGACCTCAAGCTCATCCAGTTCCAACCCCCTGCGACAGGCAGGGACACCTCCCACTAGAACAGGCTGCTCAAGGCCTCATCCAGCCTGGCCTTGAACACCTCCAGGCAGGGAGCAGCCACGACCTCCCCAGGTGACCTATGCCAGTGCCTCACCATCCTCACTGTAAAGAATCCTTTCCTAACACCTAGTTTTAATCTCCCTTCTGCCACTTTAAACCCATTACCCTTCATCCTGTTATTACAAGACCTTGTCAACAATCCCTCCCCAGCCTTCCTGTAGGCCCTCTTCAGCTACTGGAAGGCCATTCCAAGGTCTCCTCAAAGCCTTCTCTTCTCCAGGCTGCAGAGCCCCAGCTCTCTCAGCCTGTCCTCATAGCAGAGCTGCTGCAGCCCTCTGAGCATCCTTGTGGCCCTCCTCTGGACTCACTTCAATAGTTCCATGTCCTTCTTGTGCTTGGGGGTCCAGAACTGCACACAGTACTCCAGGTGGGGTCTGAGGAAAGCAGAGCAAAGGGGCAGAATCCCCTCCCTTGCCCTGCTGCCCACACTGCTCTTGCTGCAGCCCAGGACACAGTTGCTGTCTGGGCTGCACTCACACTGCAGCCTCCTGTTGAGCTTTTCATCACTCCAGGCCCCCAGGGCCTTTTCCTCATGTAAATAGAAAAGAATGTATAATTCTGTAACCCAGTTGTGTCATAGTTTGAGGCCACCAGGAGCTACCCGGGATTGGAGGACAGAAGTGACACTTAGGCCCTTTGAAGAGTAAGAATGGAAATATTGCACACTGCTTGGAAGTTTAAGGAGAGATTCTATTTACAGGTGTATATATGCAATCAGGTAGAATGAACACATCCACAAGCTAAGGGACTAAAACCACCTAGAATCCTCCACCCCTCTACACCCCTGGCAGGCCTGAGAGTAGGTCACAACTGCCCTCCCCAGATTCAGCCTACAAGGCCTCAGCAGGCCACTTGAGGCAGCTTGAAATTCCCTGGGCTCAAGCCCTCTGCCCCAAACACACCATGAGGTGAGTAGTGATGCATGCTCTTCCCACAGACACGTGTGACAGGAGGAGAGAGATAGCAACCAAGCACTGCCTTGTAAGCTGTGATATTGAAAAAGGAAACAGAAGAACAATATTACAACACCCTGGGACGACCAGATCCACGCCCTGGGACGACCAGATCCATCCCCAGGGACGACCAGATCCACCCCCTGGGACGACCAGATCCATCCCCAGGGATGACCAGATCCACGCCCTGGGACGACCAGATCCATCCCCAGGGACTACCGGATCCACCCCCTGGGATGATCAGATCCACACCCTGGGATGACCAGCTCCATCCCCAGGGATGACCAGATCCACGCCCTGGGACGACCAGATCCATCCCCAGGGACTACCGGATCCACCCCCTGGGATGATCAGATCCACACCCTGGGATGACCAGCTCCATCCCCAGGGATGACCAGATCCACGCCCTGGGACGACCAGATCCATCCCCAGGGACTACCGGATCCACCCCCTGGGATGATCAGATCCACACCCTGGGATGACCAGCTCCATCCCCAGGGATGACCAGATCCACGCCCTGGGACGACCAGATCCATCCCCAGGGACTACCGGATCCACCCCCTGGGATGATCAGATCCACACCCTGGGATGACCAGCTCCATCCCCAGGGATGACCAGATCCACGCCCTGGGACGACCAGATCCATCCCCAGGGACTACCGGATCCACCCCCTGGGATGATCAGATCCACACCCTGGGATGACCAGCTCCATCCCCAGGGATGACCAGATCCACGCCCTGGGACGACCAGATCCATCCCCAGGGACTACCGGATCCACCCCCTGGGATGATCAGATCCACACCCTGGGATGACCAGCTCCATCCCCAGGGATGACCAGATCCACGCCCTGGGACGACCAGATCCATCCCCAGGGACTACCGGATCCACCCCCTGGGATGATCAGATCCACACCCTGGGATGACCAGCTCCATCCCCAGGGATGACCAGATCCACGCCCTGGGACGACCAGATCCATCCCCAGGGACTACCGGATCCACCCCCTGGGATGATCAGATCCACACCCTGGGATGACCAGATCCATCCCCAGGGATGACCAGATCCACGCCCTGGGACGACCAGATCCACCCCCTGGGACGACCAGATCCAGCCCCTGGGACGACCAGATCCATCCCCAGGGATGACCAGATCCACGCCCTGGGACAACCAGATCCACCCCCTGGCATGACCGGATCCATCCCCTGGGACGACCAGATCCACCTCCTGGGACGACCAGATCCACGCCCTGGGATGGATCTTGGTCTCTGTAGCTTTCTTAAGGGAACATGGGACCCCTTCAAACTACCACGAGCAGCAAAGCCCAGAGCAGAGCAGCACTTCTAAGCCACACTCACATGCCTGCACCAAAGCAATAAGCCACAGTGGTAAAGCCACCCACAGTTTCAAAAGCAACTCTAGAACCAAATATCAGACAACGGCACACAGTGACCCTCCTGGCCACATCATCAGCGTAATAGATGCTTGTAAGACTTCAGTGGAATCCTTTCAAGGTTCAGCCTTCAGAGACTCTCACCTTAAAGACCTGTGACTTTCCTAGATGGCCTATTTTAGTCAGGTTCCAGATAAACACTGGACACCAAATAAACTGTCTGTACTTAGCCTGTGTCTGGAGCTAAACTATAGCATTTGCTTCACCACCCAATGACCCCTCCCCAGCAGGGAAGAGGAATCAGAAACAAAAGGGAAGATCACAGGTTGAAATTGAAATGGAATTGATGAAATAGCCCCAAACTGATAAAAGTATCACTACAAAGTCCACGAAGTTATACTCAGCCCAGCAAGGTGTAGCAGTCACACCCAACAGGAATGCAGGTCTAGAGAGCAGAATAAAAAGAGGCAGGGACAGGAAGCTCACCCAGGAAATTCTAACAGAAGGCTCTCCTTTCCTCAGCAAACTCTCCTTTATAACTGAAAGTGATGCTTGTGCTCTGAGATACATCTGTGAGTCAAATCAGGGCAGCCGCACTTGGCTAACTCAGAACTGCTACTGGCTTGCAGCCCATAGATAGCCTAGGACTCTGCCCCACCAAAACCAGGACAGTAATTTAACAATTTAAGTTGTTGCCTGGTTTTTCCTTTATGCCATTTCAGTGAAAGATCTAGCAAATCCTAACCCTAAAGCTAGACATCTTCATCACTGCATAGATGATCATAGAATCAACCAGGGTGGAAACAACCTCCAAGATCATGCAGTCCAATCTATCACCCAGCCCTGTCCAATCAACCGGACTATGGCACTAAGTGCATCAGCCAGGCTTTGCTTCAACACCTTCAGGGACAGCAAATCCACCACCTCCCTGGGCAGCTCATCCCAGTGCCAAATCACTCTGTGAAGAACTTCTTCCTAACATCCAGCCTATACCTCCCCCAGCAGAGCTTGACACTGTGTCCCCTTGTTATGTTGCTGCTTGCCTGGGAGAGGAGACCAACACCCACCTGGCTACAGCCTCTCCTCAAGTAGTTGTAGACAGCAATGAGGTCACCCCTGAGCCTCCTCTTCTCCAGGCTAAACACCCCCAGCTCCCTCAGCCTCTCCTCACAGGGCTGCATTCCAGACCCCTCACCAGCTTTGTTGCCCTTCTCTGGACATAGTCAAATATCTCAACATCTCTCTTGAATTGAGGAGCCCAGAACTGGACACAGCACTCAAGGCGTGGCCTGACCAGTGCGGAATAGAGGGGAAGAATAACCTCCTTTGTCCTACTGGCCACATTGTTCACTCTTGAATGACACAGGATAAAAATACAACCTGGTGTGTGCCTTGCACCTTAAGCAGATGGATAAAAAGGTGAGACATCAGTTATCAGCTAACAGAAACATTACAGAAGCATATCAGACTTCAATCTGTTTTTCAGCTTGCACAATGCAGATAACAAGGCTGGTTAAAATTAATCATAGAACCATAGAATGGATTAGGTTGGAAGGGACCTCAAGGATCATCCAGCTCCAACCCCCCGCCACAGGCAGGGACACCTCCCATTCACCAGGAGCAGTTTTATCCACTGTTGCTTTTCCTCCCCACAAAATTACTCAATAGTAGTGATGAAATAGAATAGAATCAACCAGGTTGGAAGAGACCTCCAAGATCATCCAGTCCAACCTAGCACCCAGCCCTATCCAGTCAACCAGACCATGGCACTAAGTACTGAAAATAA
Source organism: Tricholaema leucomelas (assembly GCA_013400475.1). NCBI lineage: Eukaryota > Metazoa > Chordata > Aves > Piciformes > Lybiidae > Tricholaema lacrymosa > Tricholaema leucomelas. The sequence continues at coordinate 40,616 of WAAF01020809.1, read as the reverse complement.
TTTCAAATATCTATTACTATATTAATTAAAAAAATAGAACAGTGTAGTTTGTTTTTTTTATACAACTGATTGCTACACACAATTCCAAAGTACACCACGTGTCTGATCCTCAAAAAACCCAAAACCACTTCAAAACTTCACATAAAAAACAATTTTAAATCTTCCATTTAATTTGGCACATTGAATATAAAGGTCTTGGTAGCTCTTTTGTGAGTTAATTACTAATAGGAAGATGATGAAGTATGCAATTTCTATGTACACCAAAGAAAAATACCTTATTACTAAGTGACTTCACAGGTTACATCAATATCTAACAGCAAAGCCACATGAATCCAGACCAATAGTACTGTGGGAAATGAATTGCTGATATAATTCCATTAGACTTACCCGGGAGAAGTGCTTAAACATCAATATTTCATAGGTATATGTGCTAGTTTGAAGCTAGCTAGAATGTTTTGGTGAGAAG
>WAAF01020809.1:29588-39886 GCA_013400475.1 Tricholaema leucomelas | reverse complement strand
TTGTGCTAGCTGTAAATATAAGCTTCATTCATATTTCCAGAGCCGGCTGAGTCTAGTCTGGGTGATTTATAAAGTGGGGGGGGGCAGGGGACACCCAAACCACCACAGTATAGAAGTATTTTCTTCTTTCCTGTTTATTTTTCAAAGACAATCTATCCTAACTACTTTGATTTCCAGAATTCTTTACATTAAAAACACCTTTTACAATAAAAGGAAATAGTCCAGAGCCATCTCACAGCCATTAATATTTTAAAACTCAGCATCATATTATGGGCTTTAGATTTATGCATGCATGGAAGTAGCTAAATGTTTTAATATCAGGGTGAATGCGTGAGCAATTCCAAGCCCTTTTTGGATTATGGATCTGTAAGGAATTAAAAATAATGACAAGACAGAAGTGAAATTACATTATTTTTTGGCACAAGCCTTAATCATAAGGATAATGAGGAAATTTCTATTCCAAGGGCATTTCTTCCACAATGTGGCCTTAACAGAGATTGAATAGAGCTACCTGAGAAATGCAAGTGCAGTGAATTGCCACCGTATGGTTCATGTTCCAATGCTTTGGCAAAAAATGAACTATGGAACAACAAAGTTCCTGAACAGTAATTTCATGAACTTGAAAGTAGCAGCACTTCTTGAGTTTATAGGCCCTCTTATTTTACCTGAATCTTCCAGTGCAGCCAAGAGAGATCTCAAAACATAAATCCAGAGGGATAACCTTAGTCTGAAGAAGCTACTTGAGAGTCTAATCAAGTATAAACCAATGTAATTATACTCTAATTGGTTCAAATTAGAGCAACTTGTGCAAGAAACAATAATGTCTTAGCAATCAATTAGGCGTATTTGAGTAAAGTTAAGAACAGTAGAGAAATGTGACTGAAGAGCTCCATCTGAAACACTTAGCCTGCACCTCATCATCCCCCCAACTGGCAGAAGTACCTGAAGAATCACCACGAAAAAGTACTACAGGTTTGTTTGTGAGTTCTGTTGTTTCTTTTTTTTTTCTGCCCACAAATTGACAGATAACTCTGATCTCCTGCAACGAGCTGAACAATGAAAAGGGCAAATGACAATTCTATGCTGTTAATTTGCATATTCAAATTATTGCAAACTCCATTTCAATTACCTTCTGCTTAATCAAGTGCAAATTTATCTTGCTTTGTACATTTACCTTGGCAGAAGCAGGATGTGTGGTCAGAAAACAAACCTGCGACTGCAATATGCTGCAGGAAGAATATTTATGTTCAGCGTATCGATGCACCAACATCAACTGATCATTTTCCTTGCATGTAATAAGACATCTCCTCCAGACTTCTTACTGTATTCATTTACTCCTTTTCTATAGGTTGTTTAGCCTGGAGAAGAGGAGGCTCAGGGCAGACCTCATTGCTGTCTACAACTAGATAGTAGCTGAAGATGAGCCAGCAGTGTGCCCAGATGGGCAAGAAAGCAAATGGCTTCCTGGGCTGTATCAGGAACAGTGTGGCCAGTGGGCCAGGGGTTATTCTTCCCCTGTACTCAACACTGGTCAGACCACACCTTGAGTCCTGTGTTCTGGGCTACTCAATTCAAGAGAGATGTTGAGGTACTGGAACGTGTCCAGAGAAGGGTGACAAAGCTGGTGAGGGGCCTGGAGCACAGCCCTGTGAGGAGAGGCTGAGAGAGCTGGGGGTGTGCAGCCTGCAGAAGAGGAGGCTCGGGGTGACCTCATTGCTGTCTACAACTACCTGAAAGGCGGATGTAGCCAGGTGGGGGTTGGTCTCTTCTCCCAGGCAACCAGCAACAGGACAAGGGGACACAGCCTCAAGTTGTGCTGGGGGAAGTGTAGACTGGATGTTAGGAGGAAGTTCTTCACAGAGAGAGTGATTGGCATTGGAATGGGCTGCCCAGGGAGGTGGTGGAGTCACCTTCCCTGGGGGTGTTCAAGAAAAGCCTGGATGAGGCATTTAGTGCCATGGTCTGGTTGACTGGATAGGGCTGGGTGCTAGGTTGGACTGGATGATCTTGGAGGTCTCTTCCAACCTGGTTGATTCTATTCTATAATTCTTAAAGTGCAAAGCTTCAGCTCACCTTTACACAGATGTACATCTGTGTATTTTGTATACATCTTAACTCTCTGACAGCAGTTTATTTCCTTCAAGACACTAAGCTGTTCACAGCTCCTACTGCATAGCTCTAATTTTTTTTCTTCTGCTCTTGACATACTCCATAATTTCATAGACTTTGTGTGCTATGGTATCATTGATACATTGGTATCAATAGAACACTGCACTCATAGGAGAAATCACAGAGAAATCTCTTCATTAAGTGTTTTTTTTTTTTCTGACACGTTAAACCACAAGGACAGGAGTGTGACAAAATGACTTTGCAGCCAAAAAACTCATGAGGAATTGACTGATTGTAGTCTTCCAAAAGAAGTGTGAGACAGGTAACTTACTCTTTGCTTCCAATGGGATTAGAATGAATTTATGAAGTTGGTCAGGTACATCTGTCATGCTAATGGGACCACTCTTACAATCCTAGACTGGCTAGTTTAAACCCCCCCTGGCAGTGATCTGGGTTCGTGTCTCCCTCAAGGTGTTCAATGCAGGTGATACCAACCCCAATGGAGTTGTCATTACACTAGAGGAGTGGGATGTCAGAAGAGGTAGACCGAAGTTAACCTCATAAAGTTCAACAAGACCAAGTGATGCCCCAGAGAAGGGCCACGAGGATGATCAGAGGGCTGGAGCAGCTCTGCTGTGAGGACAGGCTGTTCCGTCTGGAGAAAAGGAGGCTCTGAGGTGACCTTCTTGTAGCCTTTCAGTATCTCAAAGGGGCAAACAAAAAAGCTGGGGAGGGACTTTTTAGGATATCAGGGAGTGACAGGACTAGGGGGAATGGAGCAAAGCTGGAATTGGGGAGATTCAGACTGGACTTGAGGAGGAAGTTTTTCAGCATGACAGTGGTGAGAGGCTGGAATGGGTTGCCCAAGGAGGTGGTTGAGGCCCCATGCCTGGAGGTGTTTAAGGCCAGGCTGGCTGAGGCTGTGGGCAGCCTGCTCTAGGGTAGGGTGTCCCTGCCCATGGCAGGGGGGTTGGAACTAGATGATCCTTGTGGTCCCTTCCAACCCTGATTGATTCTATGTACTGGGGTTGGAACAATCCTCATTACTAATGCAGGTTTGGAGATGGTATGAGTGTCAGGCTGCGTAAGGCTCTGAGCAACCTAAGCTAGTGATGGGTGTCCCTACTCACTGCAGAGGATTACACTAGATGATCCTTGAAGGTCCCTTCCAATCCAACCCATTCTATAATCCTATGATAAATAGAACTTAGTGGGTGGATAAATAAGTCCTCTTCTTTGCCAAAAAGATTTCAAAGATGATACTTGACAATAGAATAGCATTTTTAAAAACATATTTGAGAGTTCCAGAGAGGAAAGAGAGAGAGAAAGGGGGAAAAAAGTATATACAGGAAGAGACATTCTGAGCTACCTAACTGGTGCATTTCCAGGACTCTTGGAACTCATCTGAGGGAGGCAGTTCTGCTGCTGCTGCTTGTATTTGTTGAAGTCCCAGGAAAATAAATGGCCATATGAATACCTTGTGAAAAATTGTACTAAAATACCAAAAGGCAGCAAAAGGAGACACTATTAAAGAAAAGTACCTGAAAAAGTTCAAGTGAGGAGAAAATGAAAATGAGCATAAAAAGACTTTCATTAAGGCTGTTGTAAAAGGCTGGAGCAAGATTCAGGCTGCATGAAGCAAAAGTATTTAAATCAACAAAGAGGTCTTAAAAGACCTATTAAAAGTCTTTGTGCCTGCACAGATGCAATAACAAAAATAATTGCAATGAAAGGTTATATGACTGCTTGAGAGCAATCCTGAGGTGCTTTTAATAATGGTCTTTGGAAGTTTCATACACCATTAGATCTTCACCAGAAAAACATCCTTGCTAATTTGCCACTACAGGTTAATATTTGGTTAAATAATTTTTTGTCTAACTCATATTAACTTGAAAGACATAAACCTGATTTACACTGCTAGAGACTGAACAGAAATGAGAGCTTTTGCCCCCAGATATCTACCTTGTTCAGTGTATGCAGACACTAAAAGCTTATAGTGATCTATTTGTGGTGTGTATTGGAGATTTTTCCCAATCTTAAAACTTAAAACTTCTAAAATGCATATTTGTGTTACATAATGAAGGAAAAGGATAACATACTGAAATAAAAGGGGAACAAATATTTTCTACTAGAGAGTAAAAGTGCTACAACAGCCTGAAAGAGCAATCTGACTCAACTTGCATATTTTATGCAATTTCTAGATACACATTTATACAATTCATGGATATAAGTCATGGCTGCAATAGTTTCTAGAACTGCAATTACTTCAGTGTCAGAATTGTCATTAGGAGGGAAATCAGAAAAGAACAAATATTCTTGAAGGACAGGTGGGGCTGACTGGGGCAAACAAGTGGTCAGGCCATGCCTTGAGTCCTGTGTCTAGTTCTGGGCTCCTCAATTCATCAGAGATGCTGAGATATTGGAATACGTCCAGAGATGGACGATGAAGCTGGTGAGGGGCCTGGAGCACTGCCCTGTGAGGAGAGGTTGAGGGAGCTGGGGGTATTTACCCTGGAGAAGAGAAGGCTCAGGGGTAACCTCATTGCTGTCTACAACTACCTGAAGGGAAGCTGTAGCTGGGTAGGGGTCAGTCTCTTCTGCCAGACAAACAGCAACAGGACAAGGGGACACAGTCTCAAGCTGTGCCAGGGGGGTATAAGCTGGATGCTAGGAGGAAGTTGTTGCTAGAGAGAGTGATTGGCATTGGAATGGGCTGCCCAGGGAGGTGGTGGAGTCGCCATCCCTGCAGGTGTTCAAACAAATCCTGGATGAGGCACTTATTGCCGTGGTCTGGTTGATCGGCTAGGGCTGGGTGCTAGGTTGGACTGGATGATCTTGGAGGTCTTTTACAACCTGCTTGATTCTTTGATTTTCCTGAAACCAAACAGTAACTCCTAGTAATGCAATTCCTACTGTTTTCATTAATTTAACATGAAAATACTCCATTCCAAAATCATGAACAACAGCAGTGATATGGCACACCCTGGTCAGAAAGGAGCTATCTTCTCTGTAATAGTAGCCCTTAGGGAGAAATATTCAGCATATTAAAACTATGCAGTTTTGTGCTGAAGGTTATGCAACGTAATTCAAACACAGCATTAAAACCCTCTCAAAAGAGCACAATGACCACTCAACTGTATCTTTTGCCAACAGCAGTAAGAGAAAAGACTGGTATGTTGTAAATTTTTCTGTTACTGAGCATTTGACCTATTGCAGTCAGTTCTGGAAACAGAATGGATATTTGAAACAGAAAAAATACCTTGAAGTTTAAAACTAATTTCACAAATCAATGAAGTCATGAAATTGTTGCCCAAGATTGTGCATCATTTCAATGAAACTACTTTTCTGCCCACTATCACTTTCCTGAACTCAGCTAAAATGCACCACACCAAAATGAAGACCTGGAATCAATTTGTCAAAGTAATTGGGTCCTGAGGGCTGCCAGGAAGCATGGTATTATCCCAAGGCCAGGACCTCCATAATAGTCCTTTCTGCCACCTATGACTCTTTAACATTAGAGCCACAAAGAGCACAGTCATACCTGCAGACATCACAGAGATGGGAATCCACACCACACTGCGTCTCACAAGCTGAGGCCCACCAGTTGGTGATTATATACTTCAAAATCCAGACTAGGATTTCTCTTTCCTTAAGGAGGAAAAGAAGAGAAAGGCAAGGTGAACAGAAGGGCCATCAATTTTTCAGCCATCAATTCCTCTGCCAGATACTGCACATTGTTTTTCCCCCTGAAAAGTGCAGGGCATTGTAAACAAGCAATGCCTGGACATTCTCTCTCATAATCACTGGAGAATAAAGATTTTTGGTGAGCCATGAAATGAAATAAAATTACACCAGCTCCAGCAGTTTTAAGAAACAGCAGATTGTTCTGGAGATGATACTTAAAAAGGCTTAAAAACATTACAGCTGCTGCTAGGACCTCTGAACTGCCTGCTACAACTGGCTGCTCTGGTGGTCTGTACTGTACCAATATAAAACACAGGTCATAGGATCAAACAGGTTGGAAGAGACCTCCAAGGTCATCCAGTCCAACCTAGCACCCAGCCCTGTCCAATCAACCAGACCATGGCACTAAGTGCCTCATCCAGGCTTTTCTTCAACACCTCCAGGGATGGTGACTCCACCACCTCCCTGAGCAGCCCATTCCAATGCCAATCACTCTCTCTGGCAACAACTTCCTCCTAACATCCAGCTTATACCTCCCCCAGCACAAGTTGAGACTGTGTCCCCTTGCTCTGTTGCTGGGTCCCTTAGAGAAGAGACTGACCCTAATCCAGCTACAACCTCCCTTCAGGTAGTTGTAGACAGCAATGAGGTCACCCCTGAGTTCATTCTTTTTCACCTTTAGCTGACAGGTTGTTTTTCCTGGTTTTCCACCCCTCTCACAATGAAAGAGGATAAATCAGTGTCTCCACACACTCATTGCTCCCACTATATGGCCAATCAGCTTCAACTGGAAGACTCACATTAAAAACCCTCATGAAATACAGAGCGAAGAACTTAGTAGCTTTTTTATTATTAATATCACCCACTAAAATAATGAAACAAATGCTTCTAGAGTTCAGAAAAACATATCCTTCTACCTTTCAAAATATCTTCTAAAAAGTTGCAATCTTTTTCATAGAATCACAGAATGGTTAGTTAGAAGGGATGGACATCTAAAGGTCAACTAGTCCAACCCCTTCTGCAGTAAGCAGAGAGATCCTCAACTAGATCATGTTGCTCAGAACCCTCTTGAGCTTCCACTTGAATACCTTAAGGGAGGTTATTCTGCCCCTGTACTTAGCACTGGTCAGGCCACACCTTGAGTCCTGTGTCCAGTTCTGGGCTCCTCAATTCAAGAGAGATGTTGAGATACTGGAACGTGTCCAGAGAAGGGCAACAAAACTGGTGAGGGGCCTGGAGCACAGCCCTGTGAGGAGAGGTTGAGAGAGCTGGGGATGTGCAGCCTGAAGAAGAGGAGCCTCAGGGGTGACCTCATTGCTGTCTACAACTACCTGAAAGGAGGTTGTAGCCAGGTGGGGGCTGTTCTCTTCTCCCAGGCATCAGTAACAGATCAAGGGGACAGTCTCAAGTTGTGCCAGGAGAGGTCTAGGCTGGATGTTAGGAGTAAGTTTTTGCCAGAGAGAGTGATTGGCATTGGAATGGGCTGCCCAGGGAGGTGGTGGAGTCACTGTCCCTGGAGGTGTTCAAGGAAAGCCTGGCTGAGGCACTTAGTGCCATGGTCTGGTTGACTGGATAGGGCTGGGTGCTAGGTTGGACTGGATGATCTTGGAGGTCTCTTTCATTCTGATTGAGTCTATGATTCTGTACTTCTCAGCCACCTCCCTGGGCAACCTGTTCCAGTATTGCACCACAATCACAGTAAAGAATTTGATAGTTTTCAGCTCAAACTTTATAAATGGAAAAATTTAATATCCTTAGTTTGATTTTTTCCAGAAGTATGATATATTGCTATAAACACAACAGCAGGAGACATCAAATTTTCAGATCATGTCTTGACAGTGCTCATTAACCTTTCTGAAACTCTCTAATTTAAAATTAAGAAGAGGATTTTTGGATGTTTATTTTAAATGTAAGCATTCCCACTGGCAAGAGAAGTTGTTCTGTTTAAAAGTGAAAGAGCAGAGATCAAAGAAATAGAACAAAACAAGGTATGAATTTAAACCTCAAGCTTCAAATGACTGACAAGCCATAAAGTTTAAGAATGTGACCTCAATTAAAATTGCCTTTGAAAAAAAACAGACCTGGCAGGGAGAAGAAAAGAAAAAATATTAAAAAGTAAAAGCAGATTTATTTGCCACCTGTAAATGGGAAGTAGTGAGAATGTTAAAACCTGCTTTCACGCTTTGGCAAAGACAAGACAGGTTTGGGGGGAGAGGGAAGGTTTGCAAACAAAAGGAGTTTTCATACAGTTTGGGGTTCATTTGCCAGTTGTGGAATTTTTGCAGTGACATAGAAAGCAATGTGACCTAGATAACTTTAGCTAATCATCCTGTTATTAAAATCAGTAATTACAGATTCTAAAGCAGTGGCCCTTATCACTCAAAGAGATAATTGATTTTTGTTCAGTCCTGAGTGATATTGAAAGAGCTAGAATCAACATTTACTATATTAGGATTCTGTTTGTTATTTTCCTTCCACAGAAATGAATTTTTTGTTGAAACAGGACAGAAATAGGTATCTGAATGCCAGGCTAGCAGCAGTGGCAGAGCAGATGCAGGCGTATCTTTTGTGATGGTTTGGATGTTCTCTGCCTCCCCACACTTGAGAAAAATCACCCAGACTAGGCTCAATCTGGAAATTGAATGAAGCTTTATATTGACAGCTTAGCACAACATACAAGCAGAGTTTTACAACAGATACAGAAATAGACAAGTTAAAAAGGTAATCCAGAAACACAGCAGCCCTCCCAGAAACCTGAGTCATAGAATCACAGAATGGTTTAGGTTGGAAGGGACCTCAAGGATCATCCAGCTCCAACCCCCTGCCACAGGCAGGGACACCTCCCACTAGAGCAGGCTGCTCAAGGCCTCATCCAGCCTGGCTTTAAACACCTCCAGGGAGGAAGCATCCACAACCTCCCTGGGCAACCTGTGCCAGTGTCTCACCACCCTCACTGTAAAGAACTTCCTCCTAACACCCAGTCTAAATCTCCCCTCTTCCAGTTTAAACCCATTCCCCCTCGTCCTGACATTACTAGCCCTTGTCAATATAATAAAACATATAATAAATTAAGTCCCCAGGAAGGGTTCCCAACCACCCTTTGACCTTTTCCCCACCCCTCTACATTACCCCAGACTTTGCCTTACACTTAAGGTGAATTTAGAGGGTCGGCCAGGGCAGTTAGGGAGCAGAAAGATTAGTCACACAGACAGCAGGTTAGAGAAAGAAATTCAGGCCCAAAGACAGAGACAGACTCTGTTATCTATGTTTGTGTTCTTGTTTTTCTACATCTTAGCAAGCCTGTAAGTGCAGTAGCCATCACCATTGCTTCATTTTCACAGCCTATAATCTCATTCTGCTCACCAAAATATTCTAGCTAGGCTCAAACTAGCACATCCTTCCACAGAAAGTGACCTTCACAAAAATTCAGAACACAGAAAAGCATCAGCAGCTGCTGGCTGTGCAAGTAGTGACAAAGAAAAAAAAACAAAAGCAGAGAGCAGTAGGTGACCACGAAGGAAAGTGTCAATTAGGGTGAGAAGCGCTGCACAGATGTGTTAGGAAAAGTGTATGCACCCAAATTTGAGATACTCAGAACAACTGCATCTTGAAAGTGAAGTACAAGGCCTAGGAGCAAACTTAACATGTATGTGGTGGTTTGGGTGTCCCCTGCCCCCCCACACTTTAGAAATCACCCAGACTGGACTCAGCCGGCTCTGGAAATATGAATGAAGCTTATATTTACAGCTGGCACAATGTACAAGCAGATAGTTACAGTAGATACAGATATAGACAGAAATAGACAAGGTTAAAAGGTAATACAGACACAACTCTCCTCCCAGAAACCTGAGTCCCCAGGAGGGGCTCTCAACCACCCCCTCACCTTCCCCCTACCCCTCTCAACCTTACCCCAGTCCAAGGAAGAATGGAGGTTTGGCCAAGAGGATTAAGAAGCAAAGGTGAATCAGCCACAAAAGCAAATGGAGGGTGAGGTTAGAAAGCAAGATGGAGTTCAGCCCCAGCTCTCCCCAGCAGGCAAAGAGCTGAGATAACAGCCCAGCACGAAGTGCCCCAAGCGAAGTGCAGAGCAGAAGTGACCTTATCTTTGTTTCCCCTTTCTTCTTTACACATCTCAGCAAGACTGTGAGCGAAGTAGACCCCACCATTGTTTTCATTTCTCAGCCTATTACCTAGTTCTTGTCACCAAAACATTCTAGCTAGGCTTAAACTAGCACAATGTAACAGTGAAAAGTTATCTCTGCCCCAGGTCCTCAATGTGAAGGAAACCTGTGGCAACTTCTGGAGCCCCCAACACAAGAAGGACATCAAACTGTTAGAGTGAGTCCAAAGGAGTGCCACAAAGATGCTCAGAGGGCTGCAGCAGCTCTGCTATGAGGACAGGCTGAGAGAGTTGGGGCTCTTCAGCCTGGAGAAGAGAAGGCTTTGAGGAGACTTTAGAGTGGCCTTCCAGTATCTGAAGGGGGCCTACAGGAAGGCTGGGGAGG
>WAAF01020809.1:14204-29087 GCA_013400475.1 Tricholaema leucomelas | reverse complement strand
AAGGCTTCGAGGAGACCTTATAGTGGCTTTGCAGTATCTGAAGGGAGCCTACAGGAAGGCTGGGGAGGGACTATTGACAAGGTCTGGTAATGTCAGGACGAGGGGGAATGGGTTTAAACTGGAAGAGGGGAGATTTAGACTGGATGTTAGGAGGAAGTTCTTTACAGTGAGGGTGGTAAGGCACTGGCACAGGTTGCCCAGGGAGGTTGTGGATGCTTCCTCCCTGGAGCTTTTTAAGGCCAGGCTGGATGAGGGCTTGAGCAACCTGCTCTAGTGGGAGGTGTCCCTGCCTATGGCAGGGGGTTGGAGCTGGATGATCCTTGAGGTCCCTTCCAACCTAAACCATTCCGTGATTCTATGATTCTTTACACTTCCCCTCTGGGCATAATGTGTTGCTCAAGGAACAGAAAGTATTCCAACAACTTTTAAAAGCAGACCAGAATGAAAGGAGACAGAGCCAAGCTTGAAGGACACAGATACTTCAGATCATCCTTGTCCCTCGGACAGAGGTTTCACGACACAGTAGGAAGAATTTACACTTCTGAATTCAACACAACACAAAAAAAACCAGTGTGATCTGTATCTAGAGAACAAGATTGAGGTTGGAAGGCAACATTAATCTTGAAAGTTTATAGAAAATCAAGATTTATACATCATTAGGAAAGCTTTTGTAGTAGATTAAATCTATCCTTCTACAAGGTAGGCTTGCACAACATGCAGTACAGGGATTTATTCTGTGCAGAAGAACAATCTCTTTTAATTTTAAATAACTACAAGTAATTTTCCTCATCTGTCTGGTATTTAAACAAAAAAAAAAAAAGAGGATTGCATAATAGTTTCATTTAAATATCCACACATTAAAAAGTGCTTTGTGTGATTGTCATACACATGAATTTGTAGCCTGAGCATTAAATTCACTATAGCTTGAGCTCATTTTTCTTTTAAATTATGAAAGGAACATGACTGATGTTTTAAAGCTTGGGAACCAAATTAGAATCATAGAATGGTTTAGGTTGGAAGGGACCTCAAGGATCATCCAGCTCCAACCCCCTGCCATAGGCAGGGACACCTCCCACTAGAGCAGGTTGCTCAAGGCCTCATCCAGCCTGGCCTTAAACACCTCCAAGGAGGAAGCATCCACAACCTCCCTGGGCAACCTGTGCCAGTGTCTTACCACCCTCACTGTAAAGAACTTCCTCCTAACATGCAGTCTGAAGCTCCCCTCTGCCAGCTTAAACCCATTCCCCCTTGTCAATCTGGATAGAAATGATATTTGAGGGCCTGAGAATCCAATGTTGGTTCCATCAAGACCAGAAGACATCTGGGGTGCTTTAGCCTGGAGAAGAGGCTCAGGGGTGAACTCATTGCTCTCTACAAGTAGCTAAAGAGAGGTGGGTGAGACTTCCAAGATCATCCAGTCCAATCTATCACCCAGCCCTATCCAGTCAACCAGACCATGGCACTAAGTGCCTCAGCCAGGCTTTTCTTGAACACCTTCCAGGGACGGTGACTCCACCACCTCCCTGGGCAGCCCATTCCAATGCCAATCACTCTCTCTGCCAACTACTTCCTCCTAACATCCAGCCTAGTCCTCCCCCGGCACAACTTGAGGCTGTGTCCCCTTGTTCTGTTGCTGCTTGCCTGGCAGAAGAGACCAACCCCCACCTGGCTACAGCCTCCCTTCAGGTAGTTGTAGACAGCAATGAGGTCTGCCCTGAGCCTCCTCTTCTCCAGGCTAAACAACCCCAGCTCCCTCAGCCTCTCCTCATAGGGTTTGAGTTCCAGGCCTTTCATCAGCTTTGTTGCCGTTCTCTGGACACATTCCAGCACCTCAACATCTCTCTTGAATTTGGGGCACAGAACTGAGTGTTCCCTGCCCCCCAACACTTCAGAAAAATCACCCAGGCTAGACTCAGCTGCTGGAAATTGAATGAATCTTTATACTTATCTGCTTGTATATTGTGCTAAGCTGTATTTACAATATATACAACTATAGACAGAAATACACCAGTTAAAAAGGTAATACAGAAACACAACAGCCCTCCCAGAAACCTGAGTCCCCAGGAGGGGCTCCCAACAATCCTTCCTCCTTCTTCCCACCCCTCTACCTTACCCCAGACTTTGCCTTACATTCAAGGTGAGATTGGCAGGTCAACTAGAGGGGTTATGAAGTAGAAGGATTAGTCAGGGAGCAAGTCAGAGAGTAAAGTGCAGCCCAAAGCTCAGAGAGGGAGACTCTGTTATCTATGTTTGTATTCTTGTTATCCATCTCAGCAAGCCTATGAGTGCAGTAGCCATCACCATTGTTTCCTTTTCACAGCCTATCATCTAATTCTTCTCACCAAAATATCCCAGCTAGGCTCAAACTAGCACATTTTTATAACAACATACTGGGAAATTATAAAGAACAGGAAAAAAGGAAGATTGTTCTCATGGTCAGATATAAGCTAATTATGGCTGCCCAAAGGCTATTTGGCACTTAACAAAAAAAAAATGGGGGAAAAAAAAAAAAAACCAGCACAAAGCTCAGATTTGTGGATGAGTTCCAGCAGCCACAACTCCTTTTTTATGGCTTAAAAAAAAATAATAATTCTCTATAATGACAGGCAAAGCCACTTCAGATTCATTATTTTCACTGTAGTGGAGAATAGACATTAAAATTTATGAGTAAAATAAAATTGTACCTACGCCATAGATCTTTTATATAATAGTACTCATTCACTGGGTTGTTCTTACATTAATGAATGCAGAAAGAAAAGGTTAGGCTAAATTACAAGCATATAGAGAGAGAGTGAAATGGTTCAGATGATGTATAAAATATAAAATTAGACTCAAAAGTAGCTTTTATTAGTAGTGCAGAGCATACACATTGCTGGTTGGGGTTTTTTTTAACTGTTGTATCAGTGACTCTGTATTTTAAATCAGTTACTCTGTATTTAAAATATCAGCAGATGGCAATTTGCAGTTACAAGGATGCTATTAATACATTTCTTAAATGAAATTATTGCCCAGCATTCCCTCTTTGTGTTTCAATGATGATTTGTTTGTAACATTGGAGCGCTTTTAATGCACGTTCAGGTATTTTCTAAATGGATTAAGCTAAAGTGTTCTGCCTTACAAAGAAAGTCACTCGTCAAGTTGTGCTGGGGGAGGTCTAAGCTGGATGTTAGGAGGAAGTTCTTCCCAGAGAGAGTGATTGGCACTGGAATGGGCTGCCCAGGGAGGAGGTGGAGGTGGAGGTTCCTGGAGGTGTTGAAGAAAAGCCTGGCTGAGGCACTTAGTACCTTGGTCTGGTTGATTGGATGGGGCTGGGTGATAGGTTGAACCGGATGATCTTGGAGGTCTCTTCCAACCTGGTTGANTGTAGGGAAGGAAGAATAACAAATACAAAGGGTATAAATACAACCCGAGCTTGTGATGGTGGTGACCAGGTGTGTGGAGAGATGCAGGGGTGCAGGGAGAGCTGGGGAGTGGTCCAGAGAGCGATCGAGAGAGCTGCAGAGTGGTCCAGAGAGAGAGGGCAACAGGAAGTCCCCCTGCTTTTATGGGACAGGAAGGGGGGAGTGGGCTAACCATCATCTGGTGGTGCCCAGACCTACCCCTGGGGAGGGGTCAAGACCACCTGAAGTCAAGTGTCAAGTTCAGAGACACTCCTCCTGGAGTGTTAACCATATACAATGATTCTATGAGGTGCTTAGTGTCATGGTCTAGTTGATGGGATGCACTGGAGTGATAGGTTGGACTGGATGATCTTTGAGGTGTGTTCCAACCTGGTTGATTCTATGATTCTATGACTAAATTGTGTTCCACAGCTGCAAGATTTAGACTGCTATAATTTACCAGCAGCATTTACAGAAAAACATGACAAGGTTTTAAAAGTTCTTTCTCAAAATAAATCTTCAATCACATAGGGAGGGGCAAAACACTATCTACCAAAAAAAAAAAAAAGTTAAAGTTTCATTGACCCCAAAGGAATTTACATAATTAATTCCTTTAGGTTTCTGTGATGGTTTTGGTGTTACCAGCCCCACCATGAAATCACCCAGACTAGACTCAGCCAAGCTAGAAATTAGAATAGAGCTTTATATTTACAGTTTAGCACAATATACAAGCAGGTAGGTGATAGGTTGGACTGGATGATCTTGGAGATCTCTTCCAACCTGGTTGATTCTATTCTGTATAAATTGTATTTACAGCTATAGACAGAAACATACAAGTTAAAAAGGTAATACAGAAACACAACAGCCTTCCCAGAAACCAGAGTCCCCAGGAGGGGCTCTCAACCACCCTTCCATCCCTCTACCTTATCCCAGACTTCACCTTATGGTAAAGGTGAGTTCAGAGAATCAGCCAGGAGGATTAGGAAGCAGATGGATTAGTTAGACAGCAGGTTAGGGAGAGAAGGGAGGGAGCCAGAGCGAGCAACTGCTATCTATATTTGTGTTCTTGTTTTTATCCACCTCAGCAAGCCTATGAGCACAGTAGACATCACCACTGTTTCCTTTTCACATCCTGTAATCTAATTCTTCTCACCAAAATATTCCAAAATTCTTCTCACCAAAATATAGCTTCAAACTAGCATGGTTTCTAACTTCCTCTTAATACCTGTATGTATGTCTCANATGATCTGTGAGGTCTCTTCCAACCCTGATGATACTATGATACTATGAAATTTCCCAGAGACTCAAACACAGTTAATAGAACCAATAACAATTTATAGGATGCCTTTCCCTCTTCCCCCTTTTTCCAAATAAAAGAATTAGATGTAGAGAGGAAGAGGTATAACACACCAAAATAAAGAGTCTCACTTTGATGTGGAAGTTAAAAGAGAAAATTTTAACAGTAAGTAAAAGGTATGATTGATGGCAATGGGTTTTCCACACCTTGTGCACTGATGGCCATGTGGTAAAACAAAGAGTAGCAGGAACAGGAAGATGATGCTGTCAGGAAGGAAGGCAGAGCAAGAGAGAGAGACAAATGGGAAGCTCTTTCGTTTTTACAGGGGGCTAGACAAGAAGCAGGAGTGGGCTGACCACCACTTGGAGTTGGACTCACCCCCAGGGAGGAGTCAGGAGGACCTGGGGTCAGGGTCAAGACCACTGCCCCAGGAGGGTTAACCCTTTACAATGTACAATTTCAAGTCCTTTCATATGTTTGATTACAGATGAGACTTTAACAGCTAACAGGAAGAGCTAACACCTGTTTATTTTCTTTTAATTGAATATATGCCAACTACATTTTTGTCTTAAATACAGTTTTAGGCAAGTTGAGACACTGAACAACCACTTCCAAGCTATTAGTCTCAGCCATAATTAAGATATCCATTTCCACCTTGAGATTTTTAAGACTGACAAGATTAGGGCAGTGATTCACATGTCTTTCAACTGCTTAACTCATTTTAACTCTGTGTTGGATGCTTTCAAGCTGCTTCCAAATAATTGATCCCTTTTTTTTTCCAAAGGGATGCCATCCAGAGGGACCTGGACAAGCTGGAGAGGTGGGCACAAGCCAACCTCATGAGGTTCAACAAGACCAAGAGCAGGGTCCTGCATCTGAGTCAAGACAATCCCAAGCACAAATACAGACTGGGCAGTGAGTGGCTGGAGAGCAGCCCTGAGAGGGACTTGGGGGCACTGCTGGACAAGAAGCTCAGCATAAGCCAGCAGTGTGCACTTGCAGCCCAGAAAGCCAAGCAGAGCCTGGGCTGCATCAGGAGAAGTGTGGCCAGCAGGGCCAGAGAGGTGATTCTCCCCCTCTACTTCACTCTGCTGAGACCCCACCTGGAGTACTGCATCCAGTTCTGGAGCCCCACTACAAGAGGGATGTGGAGATGCTGGAGTGTGTCCAGAGAAGGGCCAGGAGGATGCTCAGAGGGCTGCAGCACCTCTGCTATGAGGACAGACTGAAAGAGTTGGGGCTGTGCAGTCTGGAGAAGAGAAGGCTCCCAAGTGACCTTCTTGTGGCCTTCCAGGATCTGAAGGAGCCTACAAAAATGCTGGGGGAGGACTTTTTAGGATATCAGGGAGTGACAGGACTGGGGGGGAATGGAGCAAAGCTGGAGGTGGGGAGATTCAGCCTGGATGTGAGGAGGAAGTTGTTGAGCATGAGAGTGGTGAGAGCCTGGAATGGTTTCCCAGGGAGGTGGTGGAAGCCCCATCCCTGAAGGTGTTTAAGGCCAGGCTGGATGAAGCTCTGGCCAGCCTGGTCTAAGGTAGGGTGTCCCTGCCCATGGTAGAAGGGGCTGGAACTAGATGATCCTTGTGGTCCCTTCCAATCCTGACTGATTCTATGATTCTAATTTATGAACATTCCAGTCCAGAAAAGAAATTGTACTTTCCACCACTGATGAGCATGGAATACAAAACTAGTTAAGAATTCAAAGGCTTATATGTTAGCATGGAACTCTATTGGTATTGTGAAGAATATCTTACCATAAATAACAAAGCCTTGGGGCCATCTTAACTGAAAAAAATTTGCATATAGTAGTATTTTTTATTAAAATATTCATACTATAATAATATAGCTGAGGCCAAGTTGCATATAGCAATATTTCAGTGATATATTAATTTATGTGATATAATTTCAGCAATCAGTATGGAAAACTGAAAATCATATTACTCTTTAAGAAAAAAAAGGAGACATTGCAATCCCTAACCATTTCCATAGCCTTTACAAATCAAAGCAGAACCAACACTCTTATAGTCATACATACTTGCCTCACACTGCTTGAGGCTGATTATTTCTGTAAGCTAGTGCTGAAATCTCCCTGAGCATGGGAAGCTGAGCTTTAGGAGAAAAAAATAACCTTAAGGGAAAAAAATCTTTCCAATCTCTTTTGTCCACCATGGCAACCAGTTCAGCTGTTCCCACACAGAGAAAACAGCCACTAAACGCTGTTCTCCCCAGAAGGAGTGAAATCAGGTAGCTCAGCCCCAGCTGTGCTCTGAAGGCAAAGCAGCTTTGTGCTGTCTTAGACCGTTAGACTTCAGTACAGCCTTTCCTGCTTTTTAGATGAAAGTGGATTTAGCACCAAGCCCTCAAAACTCCAGGCTCTACAAGAGGTATGCTTTTGATTTAAAAGCCTACATGGCTTTGCTGTCACCATATGAAAGGAATGGGAGGGGGTGGAATCAGACAAAAATTACAGACTGCAGCTTCTGTATTTGACTATGCCTGTCTTTGTTCTCTCCCCTTTGTCATATTTTTTCTGAGAGCCTTTATTTTTAGTAGATAAACTCACAATTCCACTGCTTCTATTGCTTTTACCCTACCTTTTAGAATAGAATAGAATAGGATCAATCAGGTTGGAAGTGACCTCCAAGATCATCCAGTCCAACCTAGCACCCAGCCCTATCCAGTCAACCAGACCATGGCACTAAGTGCCCCTTCCAGGCTTTTCCTGAACACCTCCAGGGACGGTGACTCCACCACCTCCCTGGGCAGCCCATTCCAATGCCAATCACTCTCTCTGGCAACAACTTCCTCCTAACATCCAGCCTATACTTCCCTCAGCACAACTTGAGGCTGTGTCCCCTTGTTCTGTTGCTGGTTGCCTGGGAGAAGAGACCAACCCCACCTGGCTACAACCTCCCTTCAGGTAGTTGTAGACAGCGATGAGGTCTGCCCTGAGCCTCCTCTTCTCCAGGCTAAACAACCCCAGCTCCCTCAGCCTCTCCTCATAGGGTTTGTGTTCCAGGCCCCTCACCAGCTTTCTTCACCTCCTCTTTGGTTATCTCTTCACCTTATTCTGCTTCTTCCAACTAATGGAACAACAAGCAAACAAACAAACAATCTGCCAAAGGTCGTAGAATGGTTTAGGTTGGAAGGGACCTCAAGGATCATCCAGCTCCAACCCCCTGCCATAGGCAGGGACACCTCCCGCTAGAACAGGTTGCTCAAGGCCTCATCCAACCTGGCCTTGAACACCTCCAGGCAGCAAGTACAAAGGAAAGAGAGCAAAGGGCAAAGAGTGCTGCTAATACTTCTTGCAAAGGGATTGAAAAAAAGCTCCAGTAAAAATAAACCCTGGAAGTTTTGACATAATTACACTGTAGTATATACAAAAAGCCCCACCAACAATTATAAGCAATACTCCAAACAGTGGCGTGGTCATTTTTCTTTCCTTGTTTTATAATACTCCTTCCTGGTTCAAAGAGAACTCTATTGTCTCTTAACCCATGACTTGCAGTCATTAAACTTCTCATAGATTTCAGACACTTGATCTGAATCAGTAAAAAAAAAAAATAAAAACTCAGAGAATCGCAGTATGATGGGGTTTGGAAGGGACCTCTGAAGATCCAGAGTGGCTGGAGAGCAGCCAGGAAGAAAGGGATCTGGGGGTAGTGGTAGAGAGTAGGCTGAACATGAGCCAGCAGTGTGCCCAGGTGGCCAAGAGAGCCAATGGCATCCTGGCCTGGATCAGAAACAGTGTGGTCAGGAGGACGAGGGAGATTATTCTTCCACTGTACTCAGCACTGGTCAGGCCACACCTTGAGTGCTGTGTCCAGTTCTGGGCTCCTCAATTTAAGAGAGATGTTGAGGTGCTGGAATGTATCCAGAGAAGGGCAACAAAGCTGCTGAGGGGCCTGGAACACAAACTCTATGAGGAGAGGCTGAGGGAACTGGGGTTGTTTAGCCTGGAGAAGAGAAGGCTCAGGAGTGACCTCATTGCTGTCTACAACTACCTGAAGGGAGGCTGTAGCCAGGTGGGGGTTGGTCTCTTCTGCCAGGCAAGCAGCAATAGAACAAGGGGACACAGCCTCAAGTTGTGACAGGGGAGGTCTTGGCTGGATGTTAGGAGGAAGTTCTCCCCAGAGAGAGTGATTTGCATTGGAATGGGCTGCCCAGGGAGGTGGTGGAGTCACCATCCCTGGAGGTGTTCAAGAGAAGATTGGAAGAGGCATTTAGTGCCATGGTCTAGATGACTGTACAGGGCTGGGTACTAGGTTGGACTGGATGATCTTGGAGGTCTCTTCCAACCTGGTTGATTCTATGATCATCTACTCCAATTCCCTGCTAGAGAAGAATCATCTAAAGAAAATCACACGGAAACGAGTCAATGGAAACTCCCCAGCCTTTCTGGGCAGCTTATTCCAGTGCTCCAGTACCCCTCACAGTGCTTCCCTTACATTTACATAGATCCTCCTGTGTTCTAGTTTATGTCTACTGTCTCTTGTCCTGTCACTACAGTGGCACCCAAGGTACAAGCCTCTGAGATAAATTGCAAATTACTTACACTAAGATCGTGGCACTGTTGTATGAACAACCTTAGGCTAAGACTCCCCAAATAAAATCTATCTAGCAATCACAGGAAAGCTATGTAACATCCTAAGAGATGACTTGGTCCATCTCTCATCTCAAAACACATCAGACATTGAAACATTTTACAGATGCTTTTCTAGCTTATTCCTTAAACAGTATGTGATGGATAACACTCCTTTCTGTCTGTCCAGTTCTCTTTGTAGATAGAAAATTCTGGTCTCAGCTAGACAAACCAACCTCCACTACAGACAACACCAGAGGTACAGCAGGCCACTTCAAAGTACAACATAGCCCAGAACCAAGCCCAAAAGCTTCACAATTACAGCACCAGTTACTGCAGAATGAGCAAGTATGTGGATCCTTGGCCAAGCCTGCTGCTGTTATTTAACATCATCGATTACTGTCCCAGCCCACACACTGAAGAGGTTTGAGGACTTTGGAGAGTCTTTTATCAGAGATCAGGGTGGGAGAGGGGTGGTTGTAGCCAGGAGGAGGTTGCTCTCTTCTCTCAGGCAGCCAGCACCAGAACAAGAGGACACAGACTCAAGCTGCGCCAGGGGAAATTTAGGCTTGAGGTGAGGAGAAAGTTCTTCACTGAGAGAGTCATTGGACACTGGAATGGGCTGCCCAGGGAGGTGGTGGAGTCGCCGTCCCTGGAGCTGTTCAAGGCAGGATTGGACGTGGCACTTGGTGCCATGGTCTAGCCTTGAGCTCTGTGGTAAGGGACTTGATGATCTATGAGGTCTCTTCCAACCTTGGTGATAGTGTGAGATATGTCTTTTTCTTAGGGTGCATTTTGGGGACATGTTTTTTTCTTTCTTTTTAAGCACCAGAGAATTGCCACACCCTTCTCTCTAAGCTTCTTTTGCTACAAGTATTCATCTGTCAATTTTTTTTAATCAGACTTTCAAACATGGGTGTATTTTTGCATACCTCCTATTGTCTTTGGTCCATACCTTCCTTGAAGTGCAGTGCCAAAATGAGTACTGCTGCAGCAGAAAGCCTTACCAACACTCAGGTGAAAGAATTACCTTTGCTCCTGTCACACCTATCACTCCAATTTATAGCACCTATCCCAGAAGAACATGTGGTTGATTTTCCATTACTCTAACATGCATGTGGGAATGCAATGGGAGAGGGAACAACAGCAAGCAGTGCATAAGCATCTGACCTTCATTCCCACGGATTCAGGATGCCTCCCATGGGGGAGGAAAGATAGTGAGGCAGCAGGCTAAGGGTTAAAACAAGGCATGATGTATGTAAAAGACTGGGCTGTACTCACCTAGATTATGCTAATGTGTAGGTGTGTGCTCTTTGCTCTAGACTATATAAGCAGAGTTGTAACCAACAATAAAGTTCTCCAGTGGGATTCACATTAGTCCATGTTGTCCTGCCGGCACCCACAATTTACCATCAGAAAATGACTTTTCCCTGTCTCAAGATACCTGTGATGGTTTGGGTGTCCCCCGCCCCCCACACTTTTAGAAATCACCCAGACTAGACTCAGTCAGCTCTGGAAATATGAATGAAGCTTATATTTACANGGAGTCCAGCCAGCAGCCTCAGCTTCTCCCCAGCAGGCAAAGCTCCCCAGTGAAGAGAAGCAGCAAATGCTCTAATCTTTGTTTTGCCTTTCTTCTTTACACATCCCAGCAAGACTGTGAGGGAAGTAGACCTCACCATTGTTCTCATTTTACAGCCTATCATCTAGTTCTCCTCACCAAAACATGCTAGCTAGGCTCAAACTAGCACAATACCTTATAGAGATAAGTCCATAAAAATAAACAAAAAGTCAAGGTGGATGAGAGAGAGCACGAGATTAGATGTTGCTTTTCCTCTCAATAATTTTAAGGTCTATTGCAGATCCTCTCATGCACTATGGATGTCCAGATTAAAAAAAAAAAAAAAAAAAAGCTTTTACTCTGCAAATTAAGACAGATTCAATGGTCTTAAGGAAAGTTGGTGCACTTAACTACTAAGCACTTCTTAGCTCCCAAAATCTTTTAGCAGTCCAAAGACCTCACCATTTATAAAGGGCTAAGACTTAACCTGGCTGCTTGTAAGACTGAATGAAAACTGGTAGATTTTTAAACAGTACAGTTTGACTCTAGTCCTGAGATGGATGAGGCCTTGAGCAGCCTGCTCTAGTGGGAGGTGTCCCTGCCTATGGCAGGGGGTTGGAGCTGGATGATCCTTGAGGTCCTTTCAAACACAAACCATTCTATGATTCTATGAGGAAGACACATCTGCCCCAAACTCACACATTCAAAGAGGGAAAAGCCAAAGGAATATTACTTGTCTTCAACTTTACATGAATATTTCCTCACACAGACATAGAATCATAGAATCAACCAGGCTGGAAGAGACCTCCAAGATCATCCAGTCCAACCTAGCACCCAGCCCTGTCCAATCAACCAGACCATGGCACTGAGCGCCCCATCCAGGCTTTTCTTGAACACTTCCAATGATGGCAGCTCCACCACCTCCCTGGGCAGCCCATTCCAATGCCAATCACTCTCTCTGGCAACAACTTCCTCCTAACATCCAGCTTATACCTCCCTCAGCACAGCTTGAGGCTGTGTCCCCTTGTTCTATTGCGGATTGCCTGGGAGAAGAGACCAACCCCCACATAACTACAACCTCAAGGAGAACACCACTAATTTGCATAAATTGCAAATATCCCCCTTTCCTAATAAATAAAAGATCAATATATGCTTTGAAATCATCCTTGCATCTTGTCTTTTGCTAACCTTTTACCTTGAAAAGACAATGGTAAAGGAAGCAGATTTCTTTTTCTTTCATTATCATGGTAAATGAGACCCTGTGCAGCTTCCTAAATATTTAACAGTGTGCTATTTTCTTTCAGGCACAATAAAAATACTCAGGACTTTCTTCTGTTTCATCCCACTTTCCTTGACACTTCATAAAGATTAATGAACGTTGTTGTTTACATTTTTCATCTCTGAGGAAGCATGACCTTCAAAGGCAGTTATGAAATGGAAATTAAGAATTCTTCCATCTTCATTAGTTTTACATTAAACCTAATCTGTTATGGTTTTAGTTCTTGGTGGTTGGTTTTTTGGGTTGGGTTTTTTTTTTTGGTTGTTGTAAGGTTGGTTTGCTTGTTTTTAATTGTAGTTAGCTACCTCACTGCAGCTGTTAAGGGGTTTTATTTCTATTACCTTTTAGCACGGAGTTGTTCTTTCATATACAACTTGGGCAAGGGAGGTGATTCTCCCCCTTTACTCTGCTCTCCTTAGACCCCACCTGGAGTACTGTGTGCAGTTCTGGAGCCCCCAACACAAGAAGGACATGGAACTGCTGGAGCCAGTCCAGAGGAGAGCCACGAAGATGCTCAGAGGGCTGCAGCAGCTCTGCTATGAGGACAGGCTGAGAGAGTTGGGGCTCTGCAGCCTGGAGAAGAGAAGGCTTCGAGGAGACCTTAGAGTGGCTTTCCAGTATCTGAAGGGAGCCTACAGGAAGGCTGGGGAGGGACTATTGACAAGGTCTGGTAATGTCAGGACGAGGGGGAATGGGTTTAAACTGGCAGAGGGGGGATTTAGACTGGATGTTAGGAGGAAGTTCTTTACAGTGAGGGTGGTAAGACACTGGCACAGGTTGCCCAGGGAGGTTGTGGCTGCTTCCTCCCTGGAGGCATTTAAGGCCAGGCTGGATGAGGCCTTGAGCAGCCTGCTCTAGTGGGAGGTGTCCCTGCCTATGGCAGGGGGCTGGAGCTGGATAATCCTTGAGGTCCCTTCCAACCTAAACCATTCTATGATTCTATAAGAAAACAAACAGAGGCCATTCCTCATCGCTCAGAGCTCATGGAGACATTTCACATTTCCTGAGCAAGGGCACAGCTGGTGCATCACTCACCAACCATCACAGACAGCAATGTTGGAGTAAATTGGCAATAAATTATTCACCAAGCACTGTGTAAAAGAAAGTCTAGGTGTCTTTCTGGAAAATGTCATTAACTTAATACCTAAAGAACCAGTCATATGAAGTCAAACCCGATGAATATAATTCTGTGCACATATCCAACAGATCTACCTAGAATATAATTGCTGTATTTCAACAAGCAAACCCCTGAGGTACCCTAAAACTGAAAGCAGGTGTTTCAGATGCTGTTTTTTTGCAGGAAAGTAGCTACAAGTATAAACACAGAGACACATAAATAACATGAGCAACTGTCTAACAGCAAAACCAGTTTCTTAAATTTATGTTCTCCAGCACAGTTGCAAATTACAAGCTATTTAAAGTGTTCAGAGTGAGATCCTCTGATTTTGTAGAAAATAAAGTACTGCCACTGCAGTGCTACAGGGCTGTGAACTGGGTTTTTTCCTCTCTTCTGCGGCATGAGGAAGAAACCTTTGAATCTTTCAGTCACATATTGATAAGTCAACTCGCAAAATCTCTTATAAACCATTACTGATCCCACAAAAGCAGTCAACTGTTAAAATAGCTTTAAAATATATTTGGAGTCTACAGATGTATACAGGAGTGTATACATCCTGCAACTGTGTGCTAGTTTGAGCCTAGCTAGAAGGTTTTGGTGAGAGGAATTAGATCATAGGCTGAGAAATGAAAGCAATGGTGAGGTCTACTTCGCTCACAGTCTTGCTGAGATGTGTAGAAAGGAAAAGCAAAACAAAAGATAAAGTCACTTTTGTTCTGCACTTTGCTTGGGCACTTTGTGCTGGGCTGTTCTCTCAGTTTTGACTGCTGGGGAGCTGAGGCTGCTGGCTGAACTCCATCTTGCTTTCTAACCTCACCCTCCATTTGCTTTGGCTGATTTCACCTTTGCTTCTTAATCCCTCTTGGCCGAACCTCCATTCTTCCTTAGGACTGGGGTAAGGTTGAGAGGGGTAGGGGGAAGGTGAGGGGGTGGTTGAGAGCCCCTCCTGGGAACTCAGGTTTCTGGGAGGGGAGTTGTGTTTCTGTATTACCTTTTTACCTTGTCTATTTCTGTCTATAACTGTATATACTGTAACTATCTGCTTGTAAACTGTGCCAGCTGTAAATATAAGCTTCATTCAAATTTCCAGAGCTGGCTGAGTCTAGTCTGGGTGATTTCTAAAAGGGGGGGGGAGGGGGGGGCGGGGGACACCCAAACCATCACAAACTGCTACAGCAGTAACCACAAAATTAGGATCACATAAAACATCCCATAAATAATATTACCCTTCAGAGCATAACTTTGACAACAGAGTTTTTACTTGCAACAGGCTATCTTCATTTCACTACACCAATTTTTCCTCATCTACCATTCCTTTACTTCACAGAGCATAAAGTCAATAACAGAAGAACCACACAGTCTCATCCTGATAGTCTTCTATTCCTCTTATCCCTCTTTCTTAAAGAGGAGATATTCAAGTACCTTTCAGCCCAGATTTCATGTGCAGCCAGTTTCACCTAAGCAGGAATATCTATTCAGGCTGCTATTCCCTGGCCATCTGAATAACAGAGAGGAATGGCTGGAGCACAGCTGTGGCAATGTTCGGTTTTGTGGCTGCGTTCCTACTGTGACATCTGACTACTCTGTCCAAGTTGTCTGGGTGGAAGGACACCCAGACACACACGCTGTGTGTGGCGCAGCTGACTTGCTGGAGGGCAGGGATG
>WAAF01020809.1:0-13773 GCA_013400475.1 Tricholaema leucomelas | reverse complement strand
TGGATGTTAGGAGGAAGTTCTTTACAGTGAGGGTGGTAAGACACTGGCACAGGTTGCCCAGGGAGGTTGTGGATGCTTCCTCCCTGGAGGTGTTTAAGGCCAGGCTGGATGAGGCCTTGAGCAAGGTGCTCTAGTGGGAGGTGTCCCTGCCTATGGCAGGGGGTTGGAGGAGATCCCTTCCAACCTAAACCATTCTATGATTCTAAGGGTGGTACAACTGAAGCAGCAACAAACATTCCTTAGCTGCTTTCCAGGAGGAGAGCCAGAAGGGGAGCAGCCTCAAGGGTCTGCATGACTCTGATGGATTTTGCACTCCTCCAGGAAAACCTGCAAGTTTAATTACACCTCTGAATTGCCTGGACATTGATACGTGGGGCATGGAGAATAAATGAGAAGAGCTAGAGATGTTCATGCAGTTGCAGGGTCATCATCTCATGGCAGTTGCCAAGACATGATGGGATGGTAGGCATGACTGGAATGCTGTCACAGCCAGCTACATACCTTTTATGGAAAACAGAATCATAGAATGGTTTAGGTTGGAAGGGACCTCAAGGATCATCCAGCTCCAAACCCCTTGCCATAGGCAGGGACACCTCCCACTAGAGCAGGCTGCTCAAGGCCTCGTCCAGCCTGGCTTTAAACATCTCCAGGGAGGAAACATCCACAACCTCCCTGGGCAACCCATTCCAGTGTCTTACCACCCTCACTGTAAAGACTAGGAAAGCAGTGGATCTCTGCCTAGGACAGGATGAAGAACATGCTGAAAGTTTATGGATAAGAATTAAAGGGAGAAACAAACTGGAACACAGGAAGCTCCACCTCAACACAAGGGAAAACATCTTTCACTTGAGGGTAATAGAGCATTGCAACAAGCTATCCAGAGAGGTTGTCAAGCCTCCTTCTCTCAAGGTTTTCAAAACTCACCCGGACACATTTCTTTGCAACCTGCTTTAGGTGAATCTGCTTTAGCAGGGTGTCGAAATAGATGACTCCCAGAGGTCTCTTCCAACCAACCCCTACCATTCTGTGAGATTCACAGGGCTTTGGTTGCTTTATTCAAGGTCTTCTTTTCTGACAAACTAATTTTAAAATTACTTGCACAGGCAGCAACTCAGGGAAAGGAAAAAACCCTCAACAACCACAAACAAAAAACTAAAACCCCACAAGTCGAAGTTATAAGTAGACATTCTGTAATTTCTATTTTCTCTTTGAGATAGATTTCTTTTTTAATCCAGTGTGAAAGAAAACAGAGCTCACTGCCACAGTGCACAGCTAGCTCTGGCTGAGATCATCTGCTCCAACAGTGGCGGGGCAGAGACAATACTGCTTATTAGCACAAGTGAGATTCATTGCCATAACCAAAGAAGCAACATCCCCTACTCATAAATCCACAGGTAATCTTACACTGTTATAGCTGCAGTGCCTGTGCTTCCTTATTGTCACTTATAAAAATAGTTTTTATTATGGCCTGTTCTGGCTGAAGGTCAAGCATGAGAGACAGGACTGGAAACTTAAGTCTTTTAAATGAAGACAGCACATAATGCAAATTCCTTTAATACAAGTTTCCCTGCCTGCAGGAGCCTTGACCTAGAAAATTCTTGCATCTTTAACTGTCCAGGTTTCTGAATAATTCCCTCTATATGCAAGAATTTACTTAAGACCTTTCTGACCTCAACCACACAAACATTTGTTCCAATAAATGGAGATAGTTCTCTCTTGGGGAGTACTTTTCATTAGGGCTTGCGCTGTCATCGCCAGATTTGTTTTAATAAAGAATCAAAGAATGACTTAGCAGGCTATAAAAGACAAAGCCTTTATCTACTGCAGCTCTATTGTTCAGCTTTCTAATTTGCAGATTACAGTGGCAGAACAGGTAGTTCTATTCAGACACAAAGAAATGTGTTAAATTGTCTGGGAAAAAAAAAGTTAAGCATTCTGCAGATAGAGAGTAAAAGGCTGCTCGCCTTCTGAAACGGTACCCACTCATGAAACAGCCACAGGGGAACGTTAAATGTGTCAATAGAGCTGGTAAATTTATCTGAAAAGAGAAGAGGCACACCCCTGGTGGGTTTCTAATAAGAAAAAAACAGCAAGAAAAACCCCAAACCACAACAACAACAAAAAAAAAAACAACTTTGATTGATCACTATAAATTTCTGGCAGCTGTAGCTTTTGAAGCATGAACCACATTAGCATTTATCCTAATGTCTTTGATAATTGTTCAGAGTTGATGCTTGTCTTCTGAACAAGGCACATTATTTATGCACAAAGAAGTCACTGACAGTAAAAATCAAACGTGTGAAAAAGAAGTTGACCTCTTTTTCCCACAAAGCCACATTTGTTTGAAGGACAAAAGAAATCATTTACACCATTAGTAACTGATTCAGGTCTAATTTAAGGTGCATTGTCCAAATACCTTTGGCCTTTACAGGTTATTTTCTGTAACAAGCTCCTGGGTAATTTTTTTTTGGCAGCACTACACAGCATCTATAGGAATATTTCTGGCACAAAAACCTACAGAGAAACATCAGCTTTGTTTAAAGAAACATTTTTGACACACAGTGTCTGGCTCGTAAGAGTCGTGGACCACATGTGGAGACTTCTTCAAATCATATCAAAAGTCTTTGTATTCATGTGTGCAACAAAGGTTCTCAAATACCCCAGTTTTAAGACTGTTCTTATATGTCAGTATTTTCTGCTGGATATGTATAACACACCACAGAAGAATGTAAACCACATTACTTTTCCAATGTTTATTTCCAAAGTATACTCTTTTCCAGTGTTTATTTTTGCTTCTTCTTGATGGCAGGAAATACATTGGATGCATATGTCTGATAGAAGTGACAAGGAGCAATGGGTGTAAGATGCAGCAAAAGAGGTTCTGCCTCAACACAAGGGGGAACTTCTTCACTGTAAGGGTCACAGAGCACTGGAATAGGCTCCCCAGAGAGGTTTTGGGGTCTCCTTCTCTGGAGCCTTCC
The DNA here is from genome assembly GCA_013400475.1 of Tricholaema leucomelas. Classification (NCBI taxonomy): domain Eukaryota; kingdom Metazoa; phylum Chordata; class Aves; order Piciformes; family Lybiidae; genus Tricholaema lacrymosa; species Tricholaema leucomelas. The sequence continues at coordinate 10,792 of WAAF01020809.1, read as the reverse complement.
AAGGTCTGTCTGGATGTGTTCCTCTGTGATCTGTGTTAGATAGGATTGTCCTGCTCTGGCAAGGGGGTTGGACTCTATGATCTCCTTGGGTCCCTTCCAACCTCTAACATGCTGTGATCCTCTGATTATAGGAGTTCAAGCATTCAGAGATGACCTGACTGGTCAATTTCAATAGAATCCACAAGTATTTCAAGAGAAGGTAAAAGAACTCCAAGGAAAGCACAACAGAGCCTGGTAAACAGCAAGAGCTGGCAGTGCAGTCATCATTATACAACAAAGCTGTCAACAAATAGCAGTAATTACAGTTCCTGACACTCAGTGGGGTTAACTGCAGCAGCATTACTTTCCACTCAGCACAAGCACACACAGTTACAAAGACTTTCCTTTTTTTACACTGATGGAGGACTCTGTTTTTTTCTTCTAGAAAGGTTCACAGTGTAAATAAATACAAGACTATTGTAGCATAACTTTTTAAATGCAAATCAATAAAAATTTGATACTGGTAAAAAAGGAGCAAGGTCTCTTTCAAGGCCTTATTGGTGTTTGCCTACTCAAAGCAGCTATATACCCTTGTGCTATTGCCAATATTTGCACCCACACCATAGTTAACTCAGGCTTTTCCACAGCCGTTGTCCCTAACCTCTCCCCTGCCAAAATATAGAACAGAATCAACCAGGTTGGAAGAGACCTCCAAGATCATCCAGTCCAACCTAGCACCCAGCCCTATCCAGTCAACCAGACCATGGCACTAAGTGCCTCATCCAGGCTTTGCTTGAACACCTCCAGGGACGGTGACTCCACCACCTCCCTGGGCAGCCCATTCCAATGCCAATCACTCTCTCTGTGATAGAACTACTTGATGTGAAATCAGTGGTGCTCTAACTCAATTGCATGGCTAAGGTACCACCTTCAGTTCGGACTGGCAGCCAGTTCTGTCTGCAAGAATGCTTGTAGACCCTCACCCTCTGCCCATAATTCATTGCTACAAAGATGAGTGACTTCTCCCATAATTTATAGTGAGAAAATTTGTGAGGCTCATTATTTTTTTCTGATAAAATCAAAATAAACGCAAAAGCTTACACAAGATACTTGCAAGTCCCAGCTAGACAGAAAAGGGCAAAACTGCTGATAACACTTTCTAAAGGGCAGTGTGACAGTACGCTTACTAATACAGAGACCTTATTAGCAGATCTGAAAACCATCATAGAATCAACCAGGTTGGAAGAAATCACCAAGATCATCCAGTCCAACCCAGCACCGAGCTCTAGCCAATCAACTAGACCACGGCACTAAGTGCCTCAGCCAGGCTTTGTTTGAACACCTCCAGAGATGGTAACTCCACCACCTCCCTGGGCAGCCCATTCCAATGCCAATCTCTCTCTGGCAACAACTTCCTCCTAACATCCAGCCTATACCTCCCCCAGCACAATTTGAGACTGTGTCCTCTTGTTCTATTGCTGGGTGCCTGGAAGAAGAGACCAACCCCACCTGGCTACAACCTCCCTTCAGGTAGTTGTAGACAGCAATGAGGTCACTCCTCAGCCTCTTCTTCTCCAAGCTGCACACCTCCAGCTCCCTTAGCCTCTCCTCACAGGGTTTTTGTACCAGGCCTCTCACCAGCTTCATTACCCTTCTCTGACATGTTCCCTCATCACAAGAAAGATATATCTAGGATGGTTCAAAAAACCATAATTGCTGAAGTTATAAGCTGGAGGCTCCATCCACTGCATAAGTAAAAAAACTAATGCTCCACAAGCTCGTGTTATGCAAGGGCTCTTTACAGGCAACGTCAAAGCCAGGTGTCTCAGCTGTGCCTCTACAGTCCTTGCTCTGCAACTGACAAAGATTTATTTCTAGCTTATGTGGTCCACCATGCTTCAACAGAAAAGCACAACAGCATTCAGATGTATGTGACTGAATTCACATAGCTACACCTTAGCACCCATTCATAGCAGTGACGAGTAAGACATCTTACTCAGTGGGATAGATTCAGAGTGTGGTTCATATTATTGAATTCATTATAATATATTTTAACCTTATTGGCACATTCCAAATCCTGTCAGATCCCACCTGGAGTCCTGTGTGCAGTTCTGGAGCCCGCAACATAAGAAGGACATCAAACTATTGGAGCAAGTCCAGAGGAGGGCCATGAAGATGCTCAGAGGGCTGCAGCAGCTCTGCTATGAGGACAGGCTGAGAGAGTTGGGGCTCTGCAGCCTGGAGAAGAGAAGGATTCAGTGGCCTTCCAATATCTGAAAGAAGCCTACAGAAAGGCTGGGGAGGGACTGTTGACAAGGTCTTGTAATGACAGGACAAGGGGGAATGGGTTTAAACTGGCAGAGGGGAGATTCAAAGTCAATGTTAGGAAAGGGTTCTTTGCAGTGAGGGTGGTGAGACACTGGCACAGGTTGCCCAGGGAGGTTGTGGCTGCTCCCTCCCTGAAGGTGTTCAAGGCCAGGTTGGATGAGGCCTTGAGTGACCTGTTCTAGTGGGAGGTGTCTGTGTCTATGGCAGGAGGTTGGAACTGGATGATCCTTGAGGTCCCTTCCAACCTCTACCATTCCATGATTCTGTAAGAGGTGAGACCATGGAACTAGCGCTGAAGTATACAGAAGAGACAGGGAAATGTTAAAGGCAGAGTAGGTTTATTTCAGAGGAAGAAATATGCATTTTTGCTTGTCTCACAGATGTAGCCTAAATGACTTTAAATCTACACTTTGTTCACACTTGATGGTAAAATTCCCACTCATGCATCACCAGTACTACACTGGGGCATAGCATAGTGGTTCTCTCTTCAGGAAAGAGTGTCTGATGGGTGCCCAGGAAACTGATGGCTCATAGCTCTAGCATTGCCAGCTTAGGGCAACAAAAGGAAAACTGCAAGGTTCTTCTCTAAGACTGATCACCCTGGGGGGCAAATAGAGAAAAGCAAAATATATCATATAAATCCAATGCTAAAACTTAAATTGCAAGCATTACTGTAACTACTGCTAGCTTCACTACCCTGTAACCCATGGTGAGGGAAGAATCAAGGCAACTGGCATTGTATTACTCTTTTCATTCTTATCTAAGGCATTGTTCAGTCAGGATGCTCAGCGATAGGTTGGACTGGATGAACTTGGAGGTCTCTTCCAACCTGTTTGATTCTATAACTCTATGATTGTTTCCACCTCAAGAGAAGATGTATCATTAAATCATGGAACCTAGCACCCAGCCCTGTCCAATCAACTAGACCATGGCACTAAGTGCCTCATCCAGGCTCTTCTTGAACATCTCCAGAGATGGTGACCTCACCACCTCCCTGGGTAGCCCATTCCATTGGCAAATCACTCTCAATAAAACACAAGATTCAAAACAAAGATTTAAAATAAGCCTTAAGGGACTTCTCACACTGATTTAAAGAGTAGGATTAGAGTTTCATAGTCCAATACTCCCCTGGTTTAATATACATGGTAAAAAAAAAAAGGATCACAAGTGTTATGACATTTTAAACCAGAATGACCAATTAAGCAGCTTAGAATTTAAGAAGCCAGCCCTCTGCAGGCACCAAAGCCACTGTTTCAATGTCAGCAATAGGCTTTTCAGACACAAACAGCTTAAGGCAAACATTATAATTAGCTTTTAATCAAAAGATACTTTCATTGTTCCAGGAAGTGAAAGTGTAGTACAAACAAAAAGGCCTTGTGTAGGAGAGTATTTTGTTGTTGTTTAGCAAATGATGAATTACAAACAAAACCCCCAACAAAACAACATCAACCCAAAAAAGCCCAAATAAAACAATAATAATTCCAGGAAAGGTTTGATTCTTATTTCATTTGTTCTGATTTTATAGGTCTGTAATCCCATAAAGCATGGTTACAATCTTCTGTGGAATAACTCTACCAAAGACAGCAAACTGTAATTTACATCAGTGTAACTAAGAGCTAAGTAGGTCTGCTAGTTCTTAATGGCCTATCAGGCTTATTCTAAATCATATTAAAGTGACAAAATAAAATAAGCCAAAATAAAGTGTAGAATTCTCCTGCCTCTGTGCACACATTTATGAGCAGACACTCTGTAAAATATATTTATCAGCATTGTGACCAGCTATAAAGTGTTGTCAGTGCAGAACATTTATATACTGTAGCATAGTAAAATTGTCCCCTTGTTAACTTTAAATCAGCTTCTGAGCAAGTAATGGCACTCCTTCATCTGCAGCCCAGCTCAAAGGGAATGTCATTTATGATGTTTGGAATAGCATTTTTGCTATCTAGGATGTCACAGCTGAATTGTGACTTCCTATAAATGTAAAGTTTGCTGGATTTGATATGAAGAAAATGTAGAGACAGATGACAGTATTATTCACCTTCTGTGTCTGCTTTTGTTTGTTTCAAAAAAAAGATTCAAGTGAAGAATTCAAGACCTGCAACCATCAGCTTGATTATTATAGTGTGTCCTCTGCATACTGCAGCCATATTAATTCATCCTGTTACCTCATCAGATCTCATAAGCAATATACTAACAGCATTTGTCCACATCAGTATGTCTTCATCACGTGGTCTAGGTGACAACTACATCCAAACATCCAAATTATCCATGGTGGTAGGCTTGATAGGGCAAACATGGGCTTACCCATGCCCAGATGTGATCCCCTGCTCCCCGTCCTGTGCTGGGGTTAGCAAGTGTGGGAGGGGAGGGCAAAAGCCCTGACCTCACCTAACATGGTGAACCCTGGCAAAATGCCATTCTGATTGGACATAGATTAGCCAATGCCTCGTTAGTCTCAGGCTGGATATTGATCAAAGGCATAAGCAGGTAGCACAGGGCTGCTGCTGCCTCATTTGCATCCTGAATTTGCCTGGAGAGCTTACCAGGAACAAGCTCTAAATGCCTGCATGCAATCTGAGACTGCACATGGCAAGACATCATAGAATCATAGAATGGTTTAGGTTGGAAGGGACCTCAAGGATAATCCAGCTCCAACCCCCCACCATAGGCAGGGACACCTCCCACTAGAGCAGGTTGCCCAAGCATCCTGCCTGCACCTGAAAGTCTCCTGCTAAGACACGAAGCCCTCGAGATTCACAGATCATCCAGAGGAACCAGGAGACAAGGTCAAAGATTGTCTGCTCCCTTTCCCCAGAAGCCTGGGAAGAATCAAGTCTCAGCAGCCAACAAGACAGAGTTCCATGTACTTTGGGTACTGCCTGATTTATACTTTTGTGAGTCAATGCTCTAAAGCCTCTTCCAGTATAATGTTTGCATTTGCCACTTCAAGAAATAAGTGGTCGAGGTTTGCCTGTGCCCTGTGTGTATAAATGTCCAACCTGAGCATTTCTGAACCTGTAAATAAGTTTTCTGGTGAGTTTTAATGTTAATAAACAGTTTTCATAGTTAATCATCACTTGGATATCAAAATTAATACAGAATATTAGTTTTGCATAATCCCTCACAGTATCACAGTATCACCAAGGTTGGAAGAGACCTCACAGATCATCAAGTCCAACCCTTCACCACAGAGCTCAAGGCTAGACCATGGCACCAAGTGCCACGTCCAGTCCTGCCTTGAACAGCTCCAGAGACGGCGACTCCACCACCTCCCTGGGCAGCCCATTCCAGTAGCCAATGACTCTCTCACTGAAGAACTTTCTCCTCACCTCAAGCCTAAATTTCCCCTGGCACAGCTTGAGGCTGTGTCCTCTTGTTCTGGTGCTGGCCACCTGAGAGAAGAGAGCAACCTCCTCCTGGCTACAACCACCCCTCAGGATTGTTAGGCTAAACACAAGTATTCCCCCAGCTCAACGTAACTCAACTCACACTACTGCCTCTCTATTATTTCCTAACTCAATCAATATTTAGGATGCATCCCACACAAATCTGTTGGAAAAAGAGATTATGGCATTCCACCCCTTACACCTCAAATTAAAAACTAGGAGAAACCAGATCAGATTAGAGATCAGATCAAACAAAGCTTTTCTACATAACAAAATAGTATTTGTGCTTGTCAACTCTTTGTGGGTTTTGGCAGCACTGTGTATTCTCCAGCATTGCCATATTTCCCATCTGGAAAACTTACATTCAGCACTAAAGGAAGCAATTTGTGTGATACAGTTGCATAAACACCAGTTTCACAAAACCAACAAGTTAAATAAAATACTCTGAAATGCCACATTAGCTGACAGTGGATAAACTTTCAGCAGCAGATCCAAATGCAAACTGACACCTAAGTTTATAATGTGCATCAAACCCTGCAGGCTTTTCATCAATTATTCTTTGCAAAAGAAGAGTCATAGAATCAACCAGGTTGGAAGAGACCTCCAAGATCATCCAATCCAACCTAGCACCCAGTCCTAGCCAATCAACTAGACCATGGCACTAAGTGCCTCATTCAGGCTTTTCTTCAACACCTTCAGCCATGAGGGAGGTTGTAGCCAGGTGGGGGTTGGTCTCTTCTCCCAGACAACCAGCAATAGAACAAGGAGACACAGCCTCAAATTGTGCTGGAGGAAGTATAGGCTGGATGTTAGGAGGAAGTTCTTCACAGAGAGAGTGATTGGCATTGGAATGGGCTGCCCAGGGAGATGGTGGAATTGCCATCTCTGGAGGTGTTCAAGAGGAGACTGGATGGGGCATTTGGTGCCTTGGTCTGGGTGACTGGGTAGGGCTGGGTCATCTTAGAGGTCTCTTCCAGTCTAGTNCTCAGCCTCTCCTCATAGGGTTTGTGTTCCAGGCCCCTCACCAGCTTCGTTGCCCTTCTCTGGACACGTTCCAGCACCTCAACATCTCTTGTGAATTGAGGAGCCCAGAACTGGACACAGGACTCAAGGAAGTCCCAATTCAGCTAAGGAAGTTTATAAACCTACTTTTAAAAGGATGTTAAACTACATGAAAGCTCTGACATTTCAAAGCCTTTAATCATCTTTACTACCTTAGCTGTGAGGGATATGTAGTCACTACTGACCATGTTGCAAATCCAAGGCCCAGTCCTCAGTATGGGCAACAGCTTATAGAAGGTGTTGCCAAGCAGTGCCTAGAAACACCAACCCATTCAGCACATAGGTACTAATGAAATGTACCACATGCAATCACAATTCATTTTTCACCCACTTTTCTTTGACAGGCAGAGTGAAAATTTGTCTTGCCTTGCTGAACAAAGCTTTCTACTCTAAACAAATGGCTTCATTTCTTTTTTCAATCTGACAAAGCAAAATCACAAGGCACCACCTGAGTGTCCCTTACTAAACTCAGAACAATAATTTCCCACCTTTTTAGTGGGAGGTGGTGGGGGACATCATTACTATGACCTGAGAACCTGTGCAGGTGATTAGTTCAGATCCCTCTTCCAGCATGAAATCCCAAAGGTATATATATCTCCCTCCAAGAGCCTCATCCACCTGGCTTGTGCATGTTTTCGGGCACAAATGTGACTGCTAAAGCTCTACTTGTTCTGGAGAAGCATAAGGGAGATCATGGCAGGAACACTGTCACACTGCACTGTTTCCCATGCTTTTTCTTCCTGTCTTAATTAAAATGTTGTGTGATGTTTTCACAGCAAAACCCACCCACTACAGCCAAGCAGGCAGAAATAACCAACTGGTATTTCAAGTCATGATCTCCCAAGAGACTGAACCTGAGCACTCCCAGCCCAACAGCAATTTTTTAACTAGCAAGGTCGTGCAGAATATAAATGTGATTGGCATAATTTTCTCTTAATTGTTTTAGTTCAGCTCAAGAAAAACCTTACATGTTGCTCTGCCTTTTCTAGTAATCTGGATTTTTTACACTGTTAACTAATTTTTACCTTCTTTGGGAAATTAATAGAGGAAAATTCAGATTCACCTCAAAACCCTTCAGCTGACAGATCCTTAAAAACTGAAAGCAGAATGCCAACCAGCTCACTTTGTCACCAAGCTGATTGTGTCTGCTGTGACAGCACAAAATGAGTACTGCATGGTTATGCTAATTGAATAGTTATGATGAACTGCTGCCTACAACTACCTCGAGGGAGGCTGCAGCCAGGTGGGGGCTGGTCTCTTCTGCCAGGAAAGCAGCAACAGAACAAGGGGACACAGTCTCAAGTTGTGCCAGGGGAGGTCTATGCTGGATGTTAGGAGGAAGTTCTTCCCAGAGAGAATGATTGGCATTGGAATGGGGTGCTCAGGGAAGTGGTGGAGTCTCTNACTCCACCACCTCCCTGGGCAGTCCATTCCAATGCCAATCACTCTCTCTGTGAAGAAAATCTTCCTCTGATGTCACGGGAATCATTTCATTTCTATAAGTGCCCATTCAAGGTTTGCAGGCATCTAGGAGTAATTAGACTGGTGTTTACTGTCTAGGTTGGATACAGTTTACTTATTAATAAACTAATTATGGCTGTTGGGGTTTGAGCAGAATTGGACAGTCTGAAAATAAGGAGAACAGGCAGGGTGATGCTAAGGTCATTCTGATAAGGAGCAGAGCTACAGGGAAGCAGCCTTGTGAAGGCTAGCAGAGAAGCTGTGAAAGTCAGCTGCTATCTGTAGCTGAGCTGTGCGAGGGGGCCTGAAGGGGGCAGGCTGGTCAGCCCTGGGAACCGCTGACTGTTTCTGTTAACAGAACCCATCACAAGTACACATGTCTGTATTGAATCCACTATATAAGTACCACTCAGCTTCAATAAACAGATTGACCTTCTAGGTATCATACTGGTATAAGCTCCTGTCTTTCCAGTCTCCCACATGGACTTTGAGGACTTGGCATAAGGCCCAAAGAAGATATAATAATTTTGAGAAGGCAGAAAGAGTAGCTGAATGTTGAGCAAAATGCTCAGGTACATCTAAGGTTAGCAGGCTGAAAGCAATTACATTGTCAAGGTCTGTCATAAGTGCTAGAGAAACTATTTTATTTCCTATTTTCATTTGGAAAAGTCTCATCTGTCATGTTTTCTGTCTGTCTTTACTTATGGGTACTCTAGAAACTCTGAGCTGTGATACAGCTCAGACCTTCAGCAATAGCAGTACACTTCTGTGACCTTTCAAGTCACACAATTACACTGATGAATTAAGCCAAAGGACAGCATGGCAAAATGAAGTATTAAGGCAAGAGTATGAGGTGACAAAAATAAGTCACATTAAAGTTGTTACATCTATCAATTCAGTTACTGAATCTGATTTTAGGACTTTTCAGAGCTGTGAAATGCTGAGTTACATAACCAACAAAACACAATGACTATTACTAGGTCTGTTGTTGCTCTTGGTTTTGGAGTGCTTTGTTTGTCACTTTAACAAAGCAAACAAACAAAACAAACACCTAACACCTTCGGTGCCAGTCCAGTACCAAATTCTTTCACACTCAGTCCAGATCAAAATCATACAACCAGACACAGCCTGGCTTAGAATCACCTAATTCCCAAATCCACAGCTGAGAATGAAGGTATAAGATTTCAGCAGTAACCACATCACTAGTAATAGATTTAGAGAGATTTTAAAGTAGCTTAATGAACAAATACATTCAAATCGAGGGATGAGAAGTAGCACCTAATTCACTTAAGGCCCAAGAAAGCTCTCACTGCATGTCCTCAGCCTTTGCTCCATTTCAACAGCACATTGTGGGGGCAGTTTTGTAGGTATGACAAAACACTTAGCTCTTCAAATATATTTTACATAGTATATCCTAAGTCAGCTGCATTTATTTAATTATCATAGAATCACAGAATCAACCAGGTTGGAAGAGACCTCCAAGATCATCCAGTCCAACCTAGCACTCAGCCCTGTCCAAGCAACCAGACCACGGCACTAAGTGCCTCAGCCAGGCTTTGCTTCAACACCTCCAGGGATGGCAACTCCACCACCTCCCTGGGCAGCCCATTCCAATGCCAATCACTCTCTATGGCAAGACCTTCATCCTGACACCCAGCCTAGACCTCCCCTGGCACAACTTGAGGCTGTGTCCCCTTGTTCTGTTGCTGGATGCCTGAGAGAAGAGACCAATCTCAACCTGGCTACAGCCTCCCTTCAGGTAGTTGTACACAGTAATGAGGTCTGCCCTGAGCCTCCTCTTCTCCAGGCTGCACACCCCCAGCTCCCTCAGCCTCTCCTCACAGGGCTGTGCTCCAGGCCTCTCACCTGCTTCGTTGCCCTTCTCCGGACACTCTCCAGCACCTCAACATCACTCTTGAGTTGAGTAGCCCAGAACTGGATACAGTATTAAAGATGTGGCCTGACCAGTGCTGACTCCTACTGGCCACACTGTTCCTGATACAGGCCAGGATGCCATTGGCTCTCCTGCCCACCTGGGCACACTGCTGGCTCATCTTCAGCTACTATCTACCAGTACCCCCAGGTCTCTTTCTGCTTGGCTGCCCTCCAGCCACTCTGTCTCCAGCCTGTAGCACTGCTTGGGGTTGTTGTGGCCAAAGTGTAGAACCCTGCACTTAGCCTTGTAAAATGCTTGTGCATTCCAAGTAGTTTGAATACTTTTTTATTCTGCTTCTCCATGCAGGACTTTAAGCAAGCACTGCAATTCTAACACATATCCCATCTTTACATATTGTTTAGAGCAAACTGATTCTTAAGAGGTATAGCTTCATTACATCTTTTAAAATATGACATAACAAAAGTGTTTTATTTCTTTTCTCATTTGCATAAATCTACAATCCAAATGAATTTAGTATGCTAAGGTACAGCTTGTAGATTTGCCCATAATTAAGACACCTTGATGCATCTGTTATTTTAAAGAGCATTTTTCACATATGTTTGGCTATTTTCAGAGATCTGCAGTCTTTTATTTGAGAAGTTTCAATACATACACACTATCACAGGCCTTGATACCCATT
>WAAF01020805.1:0-55473 GCA_013400475.1 Tricholaema leucomelas | reverse complement strand
TCTACAAATGAATAAGAAGTGACACACTGAGCATTTACAGTTCACTCTGTTTTCCATCCATCATCCAAGTCCTGCATCCAAAAGATACGCGTGGATCCAAGGTCAGGACTAGCTGACATCCTCATGCTAACATCCCTACAGTCACCAAGAAACAATGCCCTTTTTGTAGTGCTACCATGACAGATCATGTTTGCTGGAGTTATTACCACCAAATTTCCCAGAAGCTATACACCTAAGCATTACCACTCCAAATACACAAAAGCTCTTTCTATCTGAGGATGTGGACATCTAACCTAAGGCTCAGCCTCAGTGGGTTCCAACTCAGACTACACTACCTTGATTTCTGTGGTTTAATCAACTCCATGATGTACAACTGATGGAGGATTCACTCCTATGGAGACATGCACAGAATGAAGGGGCAAAGGAGTGGGAGACCAGTGAAAGCTCTCACCCAGAACAGGGAAACTGCTGATTCTGCCCTGAACTCTGACTGCTTACACTGTACCAAGCACACTCTTATAACAAAAAGCACAAAGACTCAAGAGCATGTATAGGCAAAACACTTGAATATATCAGGTTCTGCTAGGCCTCCTCTGTAGCATGTATTCAGCACCTGCACATTCTTTGGTAACATCTACCACACGAAGCAACTCCCTGGAGATAAGACAGTGGAAATAGCTACTTCATCTTCTGCTATGAGATCTGAGGTGCGTACTGAATTGCCCAACTAACCAAGGTGGTAATACTTTTAAGGAGACACAAGTTTGGCACTGCATTTTAAAACTGGACAAGGTGAGCCACTGGAACAGAATTACTTTCTCAACTCGATACAAAGCTTTTCCAGCTTCAGCCAAGACCAATCACATTTTTTCCATCTGACGGTATGGGTCAGAAAGGGAAATACTACTGCTACACCCAAGACACTCTAGTCATACTCTGTCTTTCATCTGTGCATTTTGTTCAGTTTGCTTCAGGGAGAGTAGATCAACAAAAGCAAGCATGGTACTTGCTTTGTATAGCATCATTTGGAATCCAACACCACCTTTTCAGTTTTCAAGAACAAAAGAAGAAGGAACCCAATCTGCTCTCCTTCTCTGCTAATGCCTACTAAGATTCATAGTCAAGGGAAAAATTCATTATTGCAGAAGTCAATCACCATTTTGGTTCATCTACTGTAAATTAATATTCACAGGAGGAACAACTGAGGTCAGTATTTATTAACTTATCTCTCTTACCAGGGTGGTCTTTTGCTGCACTGTGGACTTGATGACTATCATTATGAATTGAATTTTTCACACCCTCAACAACCGCGGTTTGTAGCTCCTCGCTAGTTTGTTTCTTCTGCTGGTCCTCCTCCTTTTCTTCCTGCTCAGGTGATCGTTCCTAAGAGATTGACCAAAATAGCTGTCAAGAACAGAAACAAGTATCTTCCTTGCCATCCATTGGCAACTTGAAAAATACTTCCCTTGCTTAAGACAAAAGGGACACTTGTTTGATCTTCTTCATGTAAATCTATGGGTAGACAGCAATGCCTAACATCCTAAGTCTCAGCCCTGGTTCTGCAAAGTCCCTGAGATGCAGACTTCCTTATGTCAGTCTAATTCTAGCATCATTTAAGTTACATCATTCCAGTACACATTCCTTCTTTTCCCCTGCTTAGTTACAAAGAAAATCACCAGATTCCTGCTCTTGATCATATTCAAATTTGTATCCCCACTTTCATCCATTACAACATGAATTTTACTAAATGGCAGTAAATCTTCACAGATAAAATGTTTACATACAACTGATAAAAACAGATTCCAGAACAAGTGTACTGTCTGTTCCTTTTTTCTGCAAAATCATTTTAAGCAATAGAAAAATTGAAGAGATTGCCTGCTTTGGCTAGAAGCATGGCATTTTCTAACATCAAAAAGGATGAGGCAGGTGTGAAGAGTAAGTATTAAGAGAAATCAATTTACCATTTCTTTCCTACCTATATTACACTTGGAGAGTACCTTTGTGATTAAGTCATCCCTACATACTTACTTTGGTCCTTGAGTGAAGTGCTGCTCTTAAATTTTCTTCATGATTAGTTAGGTGCAAGTTTTCACTTTCCTGTATCAACGCTGCACAGACTTTACCATTTCTTTCTTCACATTGTTGTTCTTTAGTATCTTCATCGTCTTCATATTCAAGAACTACAGAGTTTGGTTTTTGAATTTCAAGTCCTGGATTTTTTGCTGCTGACAGGGAATTATTACCACTTTCTAAGCCATTATCAAAGCTTGACTTCTTATCCTTAAGACCACAACTATCTGAGCAAGGCTGAGGTATCTCTTTTTTCTGGTCTGTCACTTCAGAGCCTGCAAAACAAGAATCAGAATTTCTGTGAAACTTATCCTGAAATATGCTTTTCATGTTCCAGCTTTCTTGTGTATCTTGCAAGTTATTTCGATTTTGAAAAACAGCTTGCTTTGGTACTGACTTGTAAGTTACTTCATTATTCATTATTCTGGGAGACATGGCAGTCACATTGTCCTGCAACCTTTCACAATACCCATCTATAAACGATACAGGAGTATCCACAGATTCCTCCCCCTTTTCATCAAGTTCTTTACTTATTTTATCATCATCATCACAAACATCTCCAGTTCCACACTGATCTTGCTCTTCATATTTAGGTTTAATAAAACACTCCATTCTTTGAGTAATTTCCTCTTTAAGTTCTGTTTTCTCCCCCTGCTCCTCCTCCAGTACATCACTGGACTGAGATTCCTCATCTTCTAGATCTGTCTCCTCTTTATTTTGAGTAAGATCTTCATCCTCCTCCTCTTCTTCCTCTTCTTCCTCATCCTCCTCCTCATCTCCACTGTCATTTTCATCATCTTCCTCCTCCTCCTCCAATTCTTCTTCCTCCAGGTTGCTAGCATCTGAGACATCTTGACTTAACTCTCCATATTCTTTGTTTAGGTTTGCATTTGATGGGGCTCTTTGTTTGAGGCTTTTGTTTGGTGACTTCAGGCTTTCAACTATAGGACCATCACCATCATATTAAAGTACAAGAAAAGGAAAAACGCATGTGAACAATAGGAATTATGTAAATAGCAACAGGCATATTATCAGATTAAATGTACAGGAGAGGAGTCATTCAGGAATGTCTGGAAAAGGAGCCAGGTAAGGGATGGGCAGGATGGAAGAACTCATCATAGAAACATAAAGCTGTTGAGGTTAGAGAGATCTTTGAGATCATCATGTCCAACCACCCATCCAAAGCCTGCAATCCCACCATTACTGCTAAGCCAGTGTCCCTACACCACATCCCCAAGCACCACGTCCACATGTCTTTTAAATACCTCCAGGGATGGTGACTCCACCACTTCCCTGGGTATCCTCTTCCAATGCTTGATAGTTCTTTCTGTGAATGTTTTTTTCCTAGAATCCAACCTGAATCTCCCCAGCACAACTTGAGCCCATTTCCTCTTGTCCTATCACTCACTGTGGCTGAGTAGATGCAGATCCCCACCTTGCTCCAACCTCCTTTGAGGCAAGGACAAAAGGGTGATGAGGTCTCCCCTCAGCCTCCTCTTCTGCAGAATAAACAAATCCAGTTCCCTCAGCCATTCCTTACAAGATTTGTGTTCAAGACCCTCCATCATTTAGTTGCTCTTCTTTGGACATGTTCCAGCACCTCAGTGTCCTTCTTGTAGTGAGGGGCTCAAAACTGAACATGGTACTCAAAGTGTGACCTACTGTGCTGAGTAGAGGGGGACAAGCACCACAACTCTTTGGGCCCAGCCATTCAGCCAGCTCTTCACCCAAAAAAGTGTATGCCTGTCCAGGCCTGCCCAGGCCACGAGCAGACATTTTCTCCAGAAGGATGCTGTGGGAAACCATGTCAAAGGCCTTACTAAAGTCCAGGTAGGTAGCATCGATAGCCTTTCTCTTGTCCACCAGGTGGGTCACCTTGTCACAGAAGGAGATCAGATTGGTAAAGTAAGACTTGGCCTTCATAAACCTGTGTTGACTTGGCCCGATCATCTTGTTGTCCAATACACGTGACACGTGATGTCATTCAAGATGATCTGCTTCGTAACTTTCCCTGGCATTGAGGTCAGATTGACAGGCCTGTAGTTTCTTGGATTCTCTTTCTGGCCCTTCTTGTAGGTGAGGCATATACTAACTTGCAGTCCACCAGGACCTCACCAGTTTGTCACTGTCCCACAGGTATCAGCATAGCACTTCCAGACTTCTTGCTAGCAAGCTCAGTTTCCTCCCCATTCCCCTCTGGTTTAAAGCCCTTTCAATGAATTCCCACTAGTTCTTGCCCTAGGAGATAGGCTTGACCAGAGACAAAGGCTGAGGAGGGAATTAATATCATCACATTAACAACATGACTTCATTTTTTCTTGAAACAACCAAGTGTCATGTTTTCAAAATGCCAGTTTTCTCATTTACTATTAAAAACCCAAAAAACACAACCCAAAATAGCCATTTAGGAAGTACACTTTTATATAGCAGTATATCATGCAATCTTTTCCAAATGGCTTACTGTTTTTCCTGAACTGCTGGGAAGCATTCATTAACTGTTTCAAGTTTGGCTTCTGTAGCTTCTGTAAATAAAGATTTAAGAAAAAAATAAACAAACAACAATAAATCCTTGATTCACAGAAAATATTTAACATGAAATATAATACCCAGACTGTCATTGATAGTGCTCAAGTGCTGGCTCCATCCTAAATGGCTAGCTACACAAACACTCCTCTCATTTGCAGTCATGTATTTCACCCCAAAATATTATGCAGGAACTCCTCTGCAATTTGTTTCCAAAACCATGTTTACATGCATAGTAGCTTTAAAAATCTGGCTTTGATATTTGCAATACTTAAGGAAGATTCAGCTATATTTAAGACTGCAGTTTCAGGATGCTTACAGGGAAATATGAACCACACAAGTAACTGTTAAGATCCCTAGACTTAACGCATAAATTAGTCCCTACAAGCACACTTACCAGAATATTCCTGTATTTCAATATCATGCCAGATAAATGCATAATTTCTGTTTACGCCAGCGTAAGAAAATGAAATCATGTTAAAAAAAAACATGATTGCACCTCCAGTATTACAGAGTGGGTTGAACTACCAGGTTCCTCATCACTGCATAATCTCATCATCCCAGTGCAACAGAACATATGCTCCAGAAATAACTGCAGAACTTTACAATTCTTCATAACACTAGTAAAAAGATTAAGCATGAGAGCTGACAGAAGGAATAGTACCCAAGCATTTAAAAAAAGAGAAAAACATGCAGTGTGAGATCATATGCAAGCACGGAATGCCATCTCATAGGAAAAAAAAGACGACCGGTTTGAGTAACTTATCCACTGAGTGCTCTTGAGGAACCTGAAGAGAGTAAAGGAGAACTGAAATCCTTCATCACCTAGTAGCTCATAATTAAAAAATGCTCTTTTTCTCATCAGTTAAGACTGTATCACCAAAATTACAGGAAACAATTAGAATGTTTAGAGAACAGAATAGGATATAGTAGTAAATTACAAACTTTTAGGGTATGCAAGTCTGACTCAGATGAACAAGAAGAGATGAAATAACATAGTTGCTTATCTCGCCACCTATTGCTCTTTAGCCCCAAACCACAGATCTACTGCATGGTCTGCCACAGCTACATGTGTTTTTGGGAGAACTCACAGCAGGAGAAAAACTGCCAGGCCACAGACAGGTTCTAAGGAGAAAACAATGTTGGCAGGAACTGCAATTTCCTTCAACCCCAGAGAAAACTTGCCTTCAAATCACTTATTTTTACAGGATACTTCTCCTGTAAGTGCACCATACCTTGGGGGTAAAATCAAGGTTTTCTTCCTCAGAAGCAAGCCAGCTGTCATCACTCCCCTCTTTCTCCGAGCTTTTTAGAAAGCAGAGTAAGATCAGTATGATGTCTTTCAAATCATTCCTCAGATAAGTGCTAGGTGTTTTTAAAGTCTTACCTTATTGAGTCTCCTTGGGAAAGGTCATCTATTGCTGCTGAAAGATTAATTGACATGTTGAAACTAGAGTCAGAGTGGACAACTGTAGTTACAGAATGTAACTTTGGATACCCAATTCAACTAGACACAGCACGAACAAATGCATTTCCAAAACGACTGCTTTTACAAGTAATACCAAATGAAAAAACACAAAAGCAAACAAACAACAACCAACAAAAACCAAATTCACAAATGAAAAAGCCCAGACTTATATGTGCTTTGGACACTTAAGACATAGAACTTTAAGAAACTTCTCTAAATTAAAAAAAAAACAAATCAGAGTATGAATGTATTGTAAACATGAAATAGTTAACAAAACAGTAGTAATTTAGCAAGATAGTAAGTAAAAGGGAAATGCCTAAGTACTCAGATTACACACATGAATACACTTCACATGCAAGAATTTTACTAATTCTATGTAACACTATGTTTAATATTACATTGTACACTACACTATCTGCTACTCCATCCAGTTACAGATTATTCTGGAAAAGGTAAAGAAAATCAAAAAGCATAATCATGATCTAAAACTTATCCTCAGGTAAGGAATCACCAGCAGTTTTCTGTACTGCATCTAAAATGATTTTCACCCAACCAAAGGGTTATAATCAGGGCACTCCGCTTTCATTAGTGTTATGAGGGCAAGGATCATAGGATACATCAGGTCAGAACAGATACTGGAAAGTCTCTCAGCCAACCACCTCCTCAAAGCAGGCCAAGCTATGAGATCAGATAAGGTTGCTTAGGCTTTATCCATCCCACTCTTGAACACCTCCAAGGAGAGGGGACAACCTCTCTTCTACTGTCCTGGTGAATACTCTCATGTCAAATTAGAAACTCTCACTTCCTTCTATACCTCTATCTCTCCCTCCTGTTACGCCTACTGGGTAACACCTAGCTTTGTCTTCTCCTAATATGTACTAGAAGCAGCTGCTACATCCCCTTTATAGTTACCTCTTCTCTACGCTGAGTAAGTCCAGTTTCCTCAGCAAGTGCTCCTGCTTTTGACAAGTCTGAAGGCCTTCCACTAAACTTGCTCACTGTTGAAAGACCAATCTCTCTTGCACCAGGGGCTCAGAATATATACAGGCAGCTGGATACAGTCCAATGAGTGCCACGTTGGGGTGGACAATCACCTTCCTCAACCACTTGGCTATGTGGTTCTTAATACAGCCCAAGAGACTGTACCTTCTCAGTCCCCAGGGCACTCTCATGGCTCATTCTGCCATGAACCCTTTTGCCATCTCAGTGAATCATCTCTCCATCTAAGCAGTCCCAGCATGCCTTTAAGGAAATGACTGTTCCTTTCCACGTGCAGGACTTGGGATTTGCCCTTGCTGAATTTTGGGAAACAGGTCTTGTAGTCCATTTACCCAGCTTGTCAGGGTCCTTCTGAATGGCATCACTGCCCTGAAGCCTATCTAGGGATCCCTTCAATATGGGGGCATTTGCAAACTTGATATGAGTGCACTCTAGCACATCACCAATGCACTAAAGAAATCTGAACTCTAGGAATCCATCCCAAAAACTCCTAAAACCTCTTAACCATCAATAACTAAGACAGAATAAACAAACACATCCTCTACACAGTAGCTATTTCAGCATTCCTAAAGTTCTCAGTAACTAACTCTTCCTAACATACAAAGTTGCTTATAAACAGGTGATTTTATGGGAGGTCATCAATCTCATAATGACAATTAAACCAAGGTCTTGAACAAAAAGTGTTAAAGGCAAAAGAAAAAGGTCTATCATGCCTGAAGACATTTCTACTATCAGTAAACCACAGATTACCATGGAAATTTTGCCTGTTCTAGAGAAGGTTTGTGTGTGAACTTTAATGAGGGCATCTCCTGATAGGAATAGGGCTTTCAGACAATGAAATACAATGTACATGTTTAAAATATATTATTTTTACCTACCACTGTTTTCTATTAACTCAATATCACCAATGTAATCTACCTGCTGACCTTCCAAGCTGACTAAAAATCTATCCCCTTGCACTGAGTGCCCAGCGTGGAACAGTCAGTTATAAACTCTTGACAAGTGACTTTAATAACATTTTCATTTAGCACAGTTATAATTAATCAAACCAGCCGAGTGACTTGTCAGAACTTTTGATTTCAATGTAAAGTAACTTTAAGCAATGATCAAAACCAGGCCACACTGTCCTTAAAAGGCAAGAGAGAAAGTTCATGACTCAGATTTTAGACAAAGCTTACCACAGAAATGGGATCTAAAAAAAATCAGCTGCTTGTTTCCACTTTAATTGAAGTCCATTTCCATTTTGCAGGAACAGAAAAGTGTCTTTTTGTTTTTTATAATTATTTACTATCATTAATGACACAAAGCAAACAAAGAACTCATGCAAAACATGCAAACAAATAGAAAGCACCACAAGCCTGCTCTCAAATCTAATTTATAGAATCAGAACTATCAAAACGGGGATCTCCAGAATAAACATTAAAAGTACATTAATATTTGTATATTTTACAACTGGTTTCATATTTTAAATGATGCTGTACAGAATACCTTTCCTTGATGTCTGGTTAGGAGGTTGTTGCATTCCTATATCCGTTTAGGAAAAGGCATGGAAATGACAGATGAAACAGTAACATCAGAATAAATCTGAACCCCCAGAAATTTGAAAAACATTAAGCAGCACATCAACAAAGCTACAGCAGCAGGAGAATGTAGTGTAACTACGAGCTTTCTCTACAGTTCAAAGTGCTAGAAACAAAACCACACACAATCTCCAGAACTCTACTTTCAAGGGACAGTGTCAAACAGCATGACTTAATTTACCTGCTCCATCTCAAATAAGTATTTCAAAATACTGGAATATGAGTAAACAGTTTATGAGAAATTTACTGCTAACTTCATATTTTTCTTGACTAGTTTCTGACTGCTAATGCAAATTCTTCATATTTGTACAGTTCTTTACACATAAAGCATACTTAGAATCTTTCGTCTAAGCGTCCCAAAAACCCTTAGATGCCAACTTTGGATTTACACTCTTCAGAAATTTTGAAGGACCTCTTGGCCCTCAGTACTCACACCATTATGCAACTTCAAGCCCTTGTTATTTACACTCACTCATCTCCAAATTCAGTTTTATCATGTTTGCTATCCCTTGCTAAAAAAAGGAACCCAGAACTTGTTGCCTTAAGCCAGTTCACTTCGAAAAGTCATGTCAGTTGATGCTTGATGCAAACATAGCAACACACACCTCCCTTCCCACCTCAATATATTATGACAAGAGAGTCCTGCATATGTGCTCATGCTGAACCACTCACACACAGAAGTTATGCCATTGGTCAGAATGCAGACATGACAAGCAGTCAGAACAAACATGCTATTCCCCCAGAGATGCAGGACAGGCCACAACTACACCAAAACGGGTATATCGACTGGCGTGGGTGTAAGGCATATAAGTTAGTGTGCATGTCTGTGCATTGTGGAAAAGTTTTAGAGAACAAATCACTACCCACCTGCTCTACCCATCCTACTTACAGAAAAAAAGTTATTTTAAGTCACAGAATGGTGTGATTCTGTTATCACAGCTACCCGACACCAAATTTCTTTGTGACAAGTCCACACATTTGCCTGAGCAGAAGGGAGTCTTGCCTATGTCTGTTTTACCACAAATACATGGAATGGAAGTGGCAAAAGGGGTCATAGCAAAACATACACTTAAGGAATTGAGAACAGATCTCAACATGGTTTATCATACTTTCTCTATTACTCAGTTTTCTGGTGACACAGAACAATTTTTCTTGACCTCAGATGATGCAAATCACACTGAAGCATTAATTTGTTTTCCAAGGACTCTAGAATGAAAAACTACAGGTTTTTGTAAGTGCTCAGGGAAATGCTGAGGCAACAATACACTGCTTTGCAGCCTGCAGCTGCAAGTTTACTAGAAATCCAAATACTTGCCTTTAGAAAAACTGTGTAATTTTTTTTTAAAGAAATACCAACTAAAAAGTCTGGCATTCAATGTGCATTAGAGAAGAGTATTTTCAAGAACGTTCAACAAGTGAAAAAGAAGCAAAAGGAATACAGACAATATTGAAGATCTCAGAAAAGTAGTAAAGAAACATGGAAGAAACTCCAAAGTGTTTTGTGGGTGTTTTTCTGATGTCTCAAAATTGTCCCAGCTTCTCCCCTAACAGAAGCTTCAATGCCTTTTACTGCAGCACATCAAAATGGACTCATATGATGAAGCCAGACACTGCACAACTAATACTGATAAACATTCCCTATATACTGATCTCTCTTTACTGAATGAGCTGGAAATATCTTTCAAGAAACTGAACACAAGAAGAAAAATATTGGTACTGCTTGAAAGTAAAATGAGCCCTACTAGAAACAGAGTTGGAACACAGCATATTCTTTCTCCCTCCAAGTCCTTAACCCGCTTAACATCTTCACTTAATCTTCCAATTAAGTAGTAAAGATTTTTCCATAATATTAAGAATTTACATTATTAGTATCATAACTTTCAAAGAACAGGGCAAATTATGATTAGGTTGGAGAACCCATATTTCTCTGAGGGTATGTCAGCTTTGGAATCAAAATAACCTGTCTGTTAGCCAGGTGGTACCACAACAATTATTCACATGCACAGCAGGCAGTAACAGATAGTGCTGTTTCAGAGAAAGCAACGTTTTGCTGCTTAAACTAACCATACCAAACCCTCTTGAAAGTAACCCAAACAAATAAAATCTTCTTTCAATCTATCAACAAACTTTACAGATTTTGAGTAATTGAAAGTAACTGTTTCCAACTCAACGGAACAAGTCTGGCATCAAATTAATTCCCATACCTGAGAAAACGCATTGTGGAAAAGTATCCCATGTTTTGCTCACATTTCTTGACATGTTTAAAATGGGAGTAATGAACTGTGTTTGAACACTGCTACCCATTTGCTACATAGTTCTAACACAATATCCCGAAAAAACAGGATGAATAGGACCTCCCACTATAGAGCCTCAGATGTGAAAAACAAAAGCATTTAATTTGTATTAAAATATTAATTTTCTAAGATTCCTGTAAGGCTATATGAGATCATAAGTATAGGCTGGATTTTAAAAACTCACTGAAGGAGTTAATATTTTTAATCGCAAGACAATTTCGCTATTTTTCTGCATCACAAGGTATTATTTTTCTCTTTTCTTCCAGAAAGTTACTGGAAGTGCAAAAAAAAGCATTATTTTTCAAATGTAAATCAAACTATGTCAAAGCAAATACATAGACACTGCACTGTGGTTGTAATAAAATTACTTTCCCAAGACAATTTTTCCTAGAAATCTTTATAGCACCAAACAGAAATAATTTTAACTAATGCTGAGAAATGACTCAGTAAAAGGAGCTTAGTAGAGATGAAACTATTAATATTAAAACAAAATCACAGAATCTCAGTGAAAATAATCAAAATACATAACTTCCAGATAACAGCCTACTGCAAAAATGAACTACTCAGGATTCACAACCTATAGGAAAAGTACACACTTGAAAACAAACCCACTCTTGCCTACTTTCTTCCCTGTCCTTCTCTCTCTATATAGGAAGACCTATGCAGATGGGCAATTTCACAGGCAGAAGGTAACAACCTTGTAAGTGGATATGTAGCACACAAATCACAACTGCCTTCACAGCCTGACAAGAAGCACCTCAACTAGCAAAAAATAAGCACATTCACAAAACGTCTTGTGCTACTCCACTAAAGTAAGTGGTGGACACAAGCATTAACAATGCAAACCACCTAAAAAAATGCCATAGTGATTTTCTTTGTGAACTCCTCTTACCTCTGTCCACAGTAGGTGCACCCAATGTCAAGTTGGCAACTCCTACCCGGCGAGGAGTGCTACGTACATCTGCAGAAGCTTCTGCATTTTCCCAATCTGTGTGTTGTGCCAGTTGTTCACTGAGACTATACAAATAAGGAGAAAAAAATATATTCGGTAAAAATAACCACACACTTGCATAAACCATTTAACAGAACAGCAAACAGCCGCTTATCCATCCTATCCATATTCATAGCCATATGAATTCACACAGTCATATATATTCACCAAGAGTAATACATACAGAACTTAATTCATGACCATTACAGGCTTCAAATTTACTACATCATTCCACAGATGCATATTCACAGCTAAGAAGATAACTCCTGCTTCCTACCTTTTTTTCAGCCTCATTTTTAATCACACACAACTACCACAAAGAAAGAATACCTACAGGTATAAAGCTAACAAAAGGAGTATTAATGTCTTAAGATGTTAAGAAAAGGGCTATCAGATCTCCTCTGAAACAAAAGGCTGGTAGTTCCTTGTCTTGCAGTGGAAGTCAGTAAGGACAATCATGCTGGTCTAGGGAAAGTGTTTACCTGCGTTTCAGTTCACCAAATTCCACCTCTGGCTAACTAGGATACAGACACATTGGACAGGTATGAACTTAGCAAGAAAACTTGAAATCTAACAGAAATCTGGGTAAAAATTCCCTCCTCAACTCCCAAATTAACACTAGACACAGAAATTACACATATCAGAGGACATAACTGAGCACACCTGCAAGATAGGCCCCAACACACCACTAAACCTCAGTGCTATTATCGAAAACGTTCAAAAGCCACACCGCTGACAACTTATTCTAAAGTTAAAAATTTACCTAGAGTGTCCATGAATAAGAGCATAATCCTCAGCCGTCCACCCATTAGTATCTTTATGGGAAACATCTGCACCATATTGCAGAAGAACTTTTATTAAACTAGGCTCCCCACCAGAAGCAGCAGTCATAAGTGGTGTTCTGAAACATCCAAAATATGCAATAAAGCATATAATTTTACATAAGACATTTGTGACAATTGATGATCAGACTCTGCAATTTACTCAGGTGAAGACATTTATTGTATAACTTGTATCTCTTATATACCTTCTGAGTTCTCTTCACAAAGCAGTCAGTACACTGTGGCTTGTTCCACACATGTATTGGCTACTTATAGATATTAGGAGTAGGGTGTGTTGTATGGTATAAGTTACTTTGTTTAAGGGGCTAACACCTACGCCAACATTCCTTTCATTCTTAGAATCACAGAATGGTTTAGGTTGGGAGGGATCTCAAAGATCATCTAGTTCCAACGCCCCACTCTCCCCCCCCCCCCACAAGGGGGTTATTCCCTTTATCTTATCTATGTGCTTACTTTAGGGATCCAGCAGTGTTTAATCTGAAATATGCTTCTCCCCATAGACATTGTAATTATTTTTATTTCCTCTCAAAAAAAAAAGTTTTCTCCATGACTTTAAAACAAACCAAAGAATACTTACTGAGAACCTCTTTTTAAAAGCTATAATAAAATGGGAAAGGGAGTCAAAACAGGCATTCAATCTTCAGACAAAGATTCTACACAGATAACAGTTAAAGGCAAACTATGCCGCTATACAGGAGATGTTTTTTTATCTGAAAATGCTGCTGAACTACTGGCATATTTCCTGTCAGAGGTATGACAGCAGACAAGTACAGACTGGCTTTCACAAGTCATGCAAAAATAGCTCCTTCTGTACAGCTCCCTGTTTTTTCCAGAGTTTATTCACTTAAATCCAACCTAAAAGACTAAAGAGATCAATGCAGAGTTTTGCCAAATTCCTCACCTTTTGCGCTCATCTCGAGCATGCACGTCAGCTCCTTTTCTAAGGAGAAAATCTACTACCTCTTCCTGATGTTCAGAGACAGCAAGAATAAGGGGGGTATATCCCTCCTGAAAGGGCAGACAAATCAAGTTAAAAAATCAAAGTAAAAAACCTCATTAAGAGAAATATTAATGCAACTTTTTGAAATTAATTCCTTAACAAACATAAGGATTTACCTTATTCTGAGCATCAATATTGGCATCATGCTGAAGTAATAATTCTGATATAGATATATTAGGAGATATGACAGCCAGGTGCAAGGCAGTGTTGCCATCAGCATCTGCCAGATTAGGGTCTGCACCATTCTCTAGCAGAATAGCCACACATTTTTCTTGCTGGCACTGTACTGCCTGGGAACAACACACAAGAAAGGAAAAACTTACAGCATTTACATTTCACTGTTACGATTCCTCCAGCTTCCCAATGCTGGAAAATAAGAACACCTGCAAAGACTAAGTAATACATGCTTGTTCCACACCAATCATAATATGTGTTTTTCTACACCGGTCCAGGTAAAGACTCCCACAAAATACATCATTTAGTGCATAATCAATAAGCCTCACTCACAAGAATATAACATATTTCACATACCTTCATGAGTGGTGATCTCTTATCCCTGTCGAAAAGGTTGAGCTTACATTTGTTTTCTACTAGATATGCAACAACATCCACATGGCCATTTGCACAAGCAAGATGCAGTGGTGTCCTAAAATTAAAGATACAAAATCAGCAAAGACAAATAAATAAATAATTCCAGGCTATGACAATACCCTCCAGCAGGACACGCAATTCAGCAACACAGACTAAAGCTTTAAGACTATGGCAAGTAAACTTTTAAGTCCTTTCATGATAATTCATGTACCAGAAGGAGACAGGTTTTACAGCAAGAATATTACCGTTTCACTGATCTTTGACAATTTCTGCTTTTTCTTTAGTTTGCTTACTACAGCAGCAAAAAAAATGCTAATACATTTGCACCAAAGGCCCTCTGACTGCATGCATGAACATAATGCTGTATTCCTGACTACAGGAAAGTAATATTTGACCTTCTTGACGTGCATAACTACCATAGTCATAAAAAGCCTATTTCAAGGAGAGAATACTGTGTTTCCATAATATATCACCAGCATAGGAAAATGAAACTTTTTTCCTGCAAGTTAAAGCCTGCCAGAAAGAAAAGTGTTCCTTCAACCACAGAACATCTTAGGCCTGATGTTAGTTAACCAGCCTACTTGCAACCAAAGATACAATCACACGGAAAGTACTTGCATGTATTTCCCCCTAAAGCAGAAAGCAGCACAAGCTTCAATCTGTGGAGTAGAAAAGGTGTGGGCTGCTCTGCCACCTGCCCATACCAACAGAGCAAGAGACAAGCTAGAAAACAGTCAAGACCTTCTTCCTTTGAAGATGATGCAATAAAAATCCTGCAGTCCCTCAAGAATTGAGGGAAACACCAACACTAGTTTTGAACTGCATCTCCTTCTCAGTATGCAGGAAACTCAGTTAGTCTTGCAATAGTTTTGGTTCCTTTTCTGAGAGACAGGAATGCAGTGGTCCCTGGCTAGGTAGGAATGGAGATATAGAGGTACACAAATACAGTGTCAGAAAGACAGCCATTTGTAATGCATATCCTTCTCATTACAGGGCAGGTGATGAGACTCCTCCATAGCAACAAGGACAAGAAAAACACACAACACCTCAAAAAACTTGTAATGTGGTGTTACAGACACGGAACAGTCAGGAGAGTCCCGCGAGAGCCTACCACCACCTTTTGAGAAATTCCCATGCAAATATACAGCATATTTCTCCTCCGAAGAAATGACTGACTGAAATTATCTGAAAGTCAACCAGAACTGGTTATGGAGTCCATGATCATCTAAAACCTGCTATTACTAGGAGTTAGGAAGCATGACGAACCTGATGAAGCCACTGGCAGCTTTGCAAACAGAAAAGCCCTCAGAAAACCTGTAGACCCACTATTGCCCTCATCAACTAAGCCTCTCAGTCTGACAACAGAAAATGAAATGGCTCTGGTCAGAGCAAGGCTGGCTGAGCTCCACAGGGAATGGGCTGGCAAACAACACTTGAGCATTCCAAGTTGCCTCTCCCTATAAGAACCAAAGCTGTTTTGCCACCTGGCCCTGGGAACCCTATCTAGACTCTGCTCATCCTGTTCCTACAATCCTAAACTGACCCTATGGAATAGGAAAGAATTACTAATGTCTGAGCAGCTACCAAACTACCTGACTGCAAGAGCACAGAGAAACAGCAGGCTGGTGGCCTGAGCTTGCAACAGTATTTGAGCAGACAGTCTAGCAGCTACAAGCTAAGAAAGGTAAAGCCCTAGAGCTCACTCTGACAGGCAGCTGACAGTGTAAATCTCTTAGTGATTAGCTTTGACCCAGAACTTGTGACCAGTCAGCATTGGTTCTTCTGTGTTTCCAACTCTGTTCTGAGTTTTGTCTGTCTCTCCCACAGGCCAGCTAGTAACTGATGCTGTTCCAACTGTACTCTTTGGGAGGTCCTACAGGCTACAGGATCAACTTTAAGAAAGAAGACTATAGATGTGGTATTTGCACATCCTTGGTCCAAGATTTTGCTTTTGGAAACCCTGAGACACAGAACTGAGAAACACATATGAACAATGCACACATTTCGTCTTTACTTTCCACATTCCCTATTCTTCACTTCTATTTCCAATCATGTCAACTACTCCAGTTCCTGGTGGACATGACAAAGCCCTAAAACATAGTTGCATCTGGTGGTCACTCGTGACATACATCACACCCACAGCTCTAAGATGGCATAAGACGGGCCTGCAAAACTCATGGCCAAGCAGACAGACTGTTCTCTGAATTCCTCTCAGGTAAGCTCTTCAGGACCAGACACTGTCATGCCAAAATCCTCTACAGTCCTCTACGGAACATACACTACCTTGTCTCTTGAGGTTTTTCTTACAGAGTGTTACTTTATTAGTAACAGTAATCAGTATTAAAATAACATGACAAATAACATGACACACAGAAGGAAACCTTCCCCAAAAAAAGGAAACAGCTTTCTAGACAAGAAGAACTTAAAAATGCAAATACTAGTCAAGGTCTGCTAAGAACTGATGACTAAGAGAGGAGGCAGTAAGAATAAAAAAAAGAGAGAATATTCAGTAGCTACATCCATAAATGCCATTAGGCACCTTGACTTAGTAAACCAGAGAATACACAAAATACACTGAATCCACCATAAACTGCATCCCTCATCTCCATCTACATTAAAAAAAAAACATTAACTGACAAAAGCTGGGCACACAATGCACATTACTAAAGTGCATGCTTATCATGCTCCTCCTTGCTTCTACTACAAATCTAGGTGGGTTTAGTCGTTCTCAGGGCAATAAGCCAGCTGGCTGGTTTAAGTCCAGTCTCCAGAATACACAGCTTAAAAAGCTGAGCTACTCTGATAAAACCAGTACCTTTCAGAATATCATGAAGGTTTTGAGTCTTTTCAGAAAGGGCCTTAAACAGCTGATACATACAAGATCCAAGAACTGAAGCTGATTACCCCCCTATGCTTATAACGGATCACTAGGAACTATGCTGCAGCCCAGGGCTTCTCCTAAAGATATAATTGCCAAATACTTTCTATGCATGACTCGGAACCCCACACAATAATACCTGCCAGAGGCAGCAGATTCTCCTGCAAGTTACTGCTCAGATCTGCAGGTAGTGATCAGCTGTACCAAAGCCTCAAAGCAAACAAGTAACCACCACCTAAAAATCAGCGTTGCTCTGGCTGCCAGAAGCACATCACATAACTGCATGTGTAGCATCAATATGCGACACGTTTATTTTGAGCTACGCGCCTTTCCAAACTGTGGTGCTTTACCTTTCTTTAAGTCACTCCTAGCTGAGGTAGTGCAGCTTTCTTGGCTCAACTACAAAACCTGCACACTGAGCCCTCAGAAATGCCCAGAGAGGCCTATAACTGCACTTTTTGACTTCACAGCGTGTCCGGGAGGCTTCTTCTGCAACTCACCTTCGCCAGGTTGCTTCCAATTCCCTTCCATTCCTGCGTTCCCAAGTAAAGAAATACGACTCTGGGCACGCAAGCACTGAGGCGGCCAGGGCAAAAAGTGACAGTCTGATGTGATGTATAAACCCGATACGCACTTCGCCGACGGCTGAGCTCGGTTGCGGTGCCAGCCTCCCGCTCACCGCAACGATGCTGCCGGGGGTTGCACCTGCTCCCGGGCTGCTGGGACTCCCAACCTCCATTCCTCACCCGTCTGCCACTGCTCCCCTCCTTACCGCTCGGCCTTGTCGCGCCCGTCGATGCCATATTTCTTCAGTCCCCGCCGCACCTGGGCCAAGTCGCCGCTGGCGGCCGCACGGTGTAGCTTGCCCAAGTCCTTCAGGTGCAGATCGTAAGTACCGGTGGGGCTGGGCTGGAAGGCGCTGCCGGACGGCGGCTGCTCCTTCTTCTTCTTTTTTCCGAACCCGAAAATCCTCTTCATCCCGCGGCAAAGACGCAGGCACAGTCCCGCCTGAAGGGAGCCACGGCAAGAGGTAACCGGTCGGCTGTGTCAGGCCCCGGACAGGAACAGGACAGTGAAGCCCTCGTCGGAGGCCTCGGACGGTACAACTGCAGGGGAGTGAATCCCTGGCAGCCAAAGAACAGAAGCCTGTTTCCCGGGTAACAGCAGCAACCCCGGAAGCCTGAGGCACCTCACGACCGTTGGTCTCGCGCAGGCGCCGTACCAAGGGGCCGGTGGGTGACAGCTCGCTCCGCCCTCGCGCGGCGAACGCGTGTGGGCTGTGTGGGCTCGCGCATGCTCGGTCTCGGGCAGCTTAGGGCTGTTGGCGTGCAGTTTCCCAGCCCAAGGCGGCTCGGACCGTGCTGTCGTAGTAGACGTCACGGTCAGCCTCTGTGTTGCCCGAGCAAATGCGTATAAAGTGTGTCACACTGTGAGTGACATCGCTTACTATCCCTCGGGTCCGACTTAGGAGGCACCTGGAGGCGGCTGTGCCAAGCGCGGTGTGGGCGGAGGCAGGGCTGGCACGCCCCGGCGGGGACTGGTGGCAACTGTGATCCTCACAGCGTACCAGAGTATCGCTGCTGTGGAGATGATGCTCACCCACAGTAGGCGCTGGGGCGGCTCGGTCTAGTTTGCTTTAAAAGTAAATTGCGCGAACTGAAATCAGTTTAGTGAAGGACGAAAAAAAAACCCGCAATAAAGGAGTTAGGGATAAAATAGCACTGCCGTGGATGACATGGTTTGTGGATCACATCCAGCTGTGAAGTCTTGACGCACTGAAGGAAAGGGAAGCCATCGAGAGGGACTTCGATAGGCTTGAGAGGTAGGCCCAAGCCAACCTCATGAAGTTCAAAAAAGGCCGAGTGCAAGTTCCTACACCTGAGGAGGAGCAATCCCAAGAACAAATAGAAAATTCTTCACAGAAGAGGTGATTGGCTCAGGAGCTCACAAAAAGGAAAGTTTATGACCAGCTTACTGAAGCAGAAGCTTGCAGGTCTTTCTGAAGAGCTTGAATTGTAGTGCTTTGTTGCTGGACTCTGGCCTCCAGTCAAGCATTTTCAAATTAAAGGCTTAAAAGGAAATACAGGTCTTATTATGGAGATCCACCAGAGCACCAGTTCTCTAAGAACAATATGAAATAACAACCCAAGACAAAAACATCCTTCAAAGTCATATATTAACTTGCTGTGATGCAACAGCTCTATGCTGCTCTTTTCACATGATCCCAGAAAGCAACAGACACGTTCCTTAACTGTGTTGTTCTTTTACCATTGGACGTGTTCTTCCAGTCCTTCTTCTGCAACTGTAAAATCATAGCAAGAATCCACAGTAGTCAGGTTTAAACTAAGAACAGACGGTCAGAAAGACTCTCCAGGACAGCATGGAGCACACACAAAGGGAAGAGAAACCATGTAAGTTATTTCTGGGAATTAATTTGCAAAAAATGGCCTTTTCCAAGGAATGTTGTTACCAAAAATATTGCATTCAAACTCTCTAAGACCAGTTTGAAGGTTCTAGGGAGCAAAGAGGCATTTTTTTGCATCCCTATGTGTGAGCAAATAATTTCACAATGTTCATGCATACTGAACAGGATTTGGATACAGTCTTATATGTGTCAATACATACTCATTACTTTTCTGAGAAAATGAATCATTAACATATTTGGAGCTCATGCTAATATATGGAAATATTTTTTTTCCACATGTGCATTCCTATCCTCTGGCATACTTTGTAAAATCTTGAAGCATATTGCTTATTTCACCTCCTTATCGCAGGTCTACATTTCTTTGTCACAATAATGGTCTCTCTTTTGAGCTGTATTCTGTGTTGTCTTAAAGAAACAAGCTAGCAATTGTGGTTTCTCTACTGTCCTCTGTATATTTAGTTAACCTATTATTCATAGAAATTCTATTTGTTTCATTAACCTATTTTAAAAAAATTTCTACTTACATATTCACAGAGTTGCAGGCAAATAGAAACCACTGCCCAGCCTGGCGTTCAAAGGAGATGGTGCCATACAAGTGGAGAGAGGTTGGGGATTTTGTTCCCCATTATGCTTGGGAAAGAAATCTTAAAACATGATTTCTGTGGTAACTAGTGTTTGGTGCCAGTGTTTTCCCAGATGACCCCCAGAGTGCAGTATGTTCCTGAGCCTAGGGTGTGCGGAGTGGTTTTGTGTTAGAGAAGTTTCTTTGTACATCAGGTGGTGAGTCCCATAGAGGAGGTGGATAATTACACAGCGTTGGGACCCAACAGAGCTCTTCCAAAGGTACAGTGCATACTTAGGGCTTTGTGCTGCCTTATCGCTTTTCTGCCTGTGCTACCTGTGAAAGCAGTGAACTCCCCCTGAGAATGGTAGTTGTCCTCTAATAAATGTGTTGCTGCTTTCGCGTGCATTTTTTGCCATCTAGCGGCAGCAACACGTTGGTGTAGCGTTTGCTTCTGATACCTGCATTTTCTGGGTGCGGTACAAATTGCTCTGTGCTGTAGGACTCCTCTATCAAGCAGCAAGATGCAACTGTCCGTCCACACTACTAACTATACTGCTGTGATGAAGGAACACGAGATTGCCTTTTCCCTGTAATGTTAAGATTGGCGAAGCTGTCCGCTGTGAAGTAGACCCACAGGGATGTTTAAAATTGGTGCTTTTCTGAAGCTAATGGAGTTTTGATTTATTTAAGCTAATATTCAATGTATTGTTGCTGATTGACGATATATCCTGAAAGGTAGCAATGTGGCATCTCTAAAATAAAAAGGTTACATTTTGATGGGAATGTTTGTCCAATACAGTTGGACATTCTGTATCTCTGAAATGCTGCAGGTGTGTTGGGAATGGAAGTATTTAAATCAGCTCCAGGACACTGGTACCAAGTCACTTTAGGGGAATTTTCCTCTCTGAACTACAGTCCTGCAAACCTGTAGGGATTGTATGTGGCCATCTTCCTGAGCTTCTATCCACTTTTGAAGCAGGCTTGGGAAATAAGTTTATCTTTATTGATGGTTTGTTCTAGCTCCTAATGTGGGGCTATGAAAGGTGTCTTTTCACATCCAGAAACTAGAGGCCTGCTGTTGGTCACCCCACATCTGAAAGATGCTATGATCTCATCTGTCTGCAAGTATGATAGGTGGAACTGAATCTAATCAACCATTAGCAAACTTTGGCTCTCTACGGCTGGTGCTCATCCAGCTGTATTTAATATTCTTAGAGCCAGGTAATTGTTCAAGTGTATTGGTGTTTGAGTTTTTTTGGTATTAAATAGTCTGTTGAATGCAGTCAGCTCTTTGCTATCGCTTTCCCCCATCTTTTCAGTTATTATAACCACCTCTTGTTTCTTATATCTGTCACAGAGGCAGGGAATTAATGTGACTGAGTCAGGAATTATAAAAATAGAATTATTTTATTTTCCTGGAATTGCATGCCCCAACTATACACAAAAATTAGTTTAGGTTTACTTACAGATTCAATGCACTCAGGAATTTCTTCAAAAAAGGATATTATAGATAAATTTAGATATTTAGGAATTCAGGAAATGGAAAAGGCTAAGCTATAAACACAGCTTTACCCCACTATCGATCAGGCTGAAGCAGAGAATTAAGGGAACACTGAGTCTTACTCATGGAGGTGAGATAGGTATTTGACAGTGATCCCTTGCTGTATTCCTCTGCAGAAGCAGCCTTCTGATGCCACAGGCAATATCCAATAGTATGGATCCGCGCAGCAGAAGCCTAAGGTGAGGGGCAGAGCCGCCAAACTCAGAAATGTCTTGAGCACTTCTTCCATGAATGGGATGATTGTGGAATGATACTGCTTTTGCAGCAGCAGGGGAGAGTCAAACTGTGCAGCCAGGAAGTTGGCTGCTGATATGGTCCAAGAGTAGCCAGTCTGAGTGCCACTGGCATCTCTCTCAAAGGACCCCAGGGCTTGCCAAGCCACCAAGTTTGCATGGAAGGGTGCAAAAGTGGGGAAAACTGTTGAAAAGCACAAACAGGGTGAAACTGAAACTCCTGCAGAAAGGTAAGAGCCATCCAAAAGTGGGGATGGTCCAGTTAGGGCAGGGACTTGTCCTGTTGGGCACTCTGTCAGGAGCTGTTTCAAGGTGGGAATCTTTCAAGCTGGAAACTCTCAAGGTGGAAACCTCTTACTGTTCTCCATTGCTCTATTTAAGCTTTTCTAGACAGTGTCCATTTACCGTTTTATACTGGATGTGAAAACCCAGCCACCCACCAGCCTGACTCAAGTGTGGGCTTCCACATAGGTCAGCCCCCATGCGGAAAGGTGCCTTTTGCTGTTCCCCCTTCAACCCTGCAGGACAGGGTGGGGGGGAAGCATTTTTTGCACCTTATTCTCCCATTCAAACCCGTGTTGAGGGCCAGGGGGAGAAGAAGGAATTTGGGGTACCCCAGGACAATCTCATATTTAAATAGCAAACTGGCTTGCCATGTCTGCATAGAACTTGCTGTAAAAGGCATTGAGTATTCTACTTCTGTTGTACAATTACAATGATTTAGGTTTTTTCCCTCTACAAGTCTAACCCATCACTAGAGAAAAAAAAAGTACATTTGTAATTTCTTTGGTCTACCAGTAATTATTGGAAGGACAACTATATTTTCAGTAACTAGAGTAAGAGGTAAATAAACAACAAATACTGAAGTGTGTAATGAGCAATTTCCCCAAATTACAGGATTGCAATTTACTATTACATTTTATCAATGTAATTAAAAGGCAGATAAGAGAAGAATCATTCATGTAGTGTACAAGCTGGAAAGTCTACGTTAGATTTATTTTTCAGCTTCGCAGAAGGTTTTTAAAAGCATTGATTTCTGTATTTACAGATAACTCTGCATAATGTTATGCTAATGAAAGGCAGAAAATGCAAGTTATGAATTTTATATGAGATAAGGAAAGGATTACTTTTAATATGAAAACATTAATTTTCTAAAAAATTACTATGTGAAATAACTGGGTGCATTTCTTTGTTCTATCTCTGGGTACCATTGTTTTATCATTTACATAACTAGATGGTAGAGGCAAGCACTGGATGGCTGGAAACCTATCCAGTTCCACATGCTACTGCGTGTAACACCATTCTTGGTTTGAAAAGACAAATGATGTGGAGACATGGAACTCCAGAGAGAATCAAATCAGACAATGGCACTCATTTCAAGAACAATCTTGTAAAAATCTGGGCCAAAGAGCATGGTATTGAGTGGATCAACCACATACCCTACTATGCACAAGCTTCAGGGAAGATTGAGGGCTACAATGGTTTGCTGAAAACCACCCTGAAAGCCATGGGGGGTGGAACTTTGAAAAACTGAGACAAGTGTTTAGCACAAGCAACCTCGTTGGTAAATAGGGGTTCAGTAAACAGAGCAGGACCTGCACAATCAGATTTGGTGCAAACAGTGGATGTTGATAAAGTTCCTGTTGTACATGAAAAGAATCTGTTAGGAGAAACTATTTGAGTGTTTTCTCCTTTGGACGAAGGGGAACCTGTCTGAGGGATGGTTTCTGCTGAAGGTCCTGACCATACATACTGGGTAATGCAGGAGAAGAGTTAGTGTCTACTAAAGAGATTTTTAAGCTAGTAATCGCAAATAAATAATTTTCTTTTTTTTAAACAATACCTGATGCTTTCCTTGCCTCTTGCTATATCTTTCAAATTACAGTAGTCAATTGTACACAGCTTGCACTACTTGTGGATTTCTTTTTACATGCAATACATATGCACATAAATACTTGAGTAAATATGTATATAAAATACACTTGATGGGGTATTTAAAATATGCAGCTAGTTTCAGAATACAAACTTTGTTTTCAGAGGAATTGTGGTTGTATACTACTTTGGAAAAATACCTTTTTCCCCCCCTTTTTTTTTTTTGAATGTAGGAAACAGCCAAACAGCAGTCACAAAAGCAATCAAGCAACCAAACAATCCCTACAAAAAAACCCAAACCAAGTCAAAAAACCACCAACCCCCTTCTTCCCTCTGTAACCCACCCCCCCCAGTAAACACCCCCCCCAACCCAAAACTAAACAAACAAAAAATCCCAGCCCAAACCCCACATTATTAAATCTATTCACCAAAAATCAAATCCAGAGAACAATATTTTTGTCCTTGTTCCAACTGGGTGGGGAAGGAGGAGAGAATGAAGTGCGTTTTTTCTTATGTAAAAGCTGAAGTTTGTTGTTCATCTCACAAATCACATAACCAACTTAGAGTGCTGCACCTAGCAGCTATGTGTGATGGACTGAGTCAGTAGTGAATCCTGGTGTTTTCAGGGCTCTGATGGCTGTTGTCAGTCTCTTTTCTAGGCTGCTTGTGTTTGTTCCCAAGGAAAGACATTATGGATACGTTGTTTGTTTTAAGAGAAACAATACTCTTGTCAAAGAAACGTGACACAGTTTTACTTTCCTAGCCTCAGGTTTAATCTTGCTTGATCTCAGTAATATGTCTCTAGGGTTGATCACAGTAAAAAACAAGAATGTCACCATTATTTCAATTCACTCTCCTCTAGGGAGAGCTTGTCTGCCTTGTTCATCACTCTTGTCTGCAAAAGGCTTTGGCTTAGTTACATCCCATCATAGGAGTGCTAGCTAAGTCTCCGAATTCCTGTAGTTCCCACTGGAGATTTTTGTTTGTGTATTGCACACACATTTGGTTTTTGAAGTTCTGGTGCGCTCCAGCTCTGTGGAAACCCACATATCTACTGGAAAACTGCTAGACTTCTGTATTATTTGGCATCATTTTAATGCATCATAGCATTTCCTGAGTTTTAACTTGGTTGGCCTCTTCTGAGAATGAAGAGAGAGTTCAGAGACTTGCGATCAGACGCACAACTAGTGTTCTACTCTGTCTTTCCAGTTTTGGAGAGTGATAAGGGAATAAACAGAATGAGTCAGCAGATCAATGCCTGGCTTTGAGTCTGGTGTCACCAGCAGGACTTTGGGTTCTTTAATCGTGAGTTGATTTACAGGACACCAGGCATGCTGGCAGTGGATCAGATACATCACTCTCAAAGTGGGAAAAGGGTCCTAGCAAAGGAGCTGGCAGGGCTCATTGAGAGCTTTAAAGCGTATTTAAAGGAGGAAGAGCGCAAAACTAGGCAGGCTGAAAATCAGCCTGAAGGGAGCACACAAATGCTTGAAGGATGGTGTGCTAGTGAGGGGAATGGAGATTCATGGAGAAAGCAAGGATGTAGGGGTTGTTGATGGGTTAGTAACCACAGAAGTATTTGGGAACACTCAGGTAGAAATTAGGACATTTCTCTGCAAAAAGTTCGTGGGAGCATTAAACCAAATGAAATACGTTTACACTAACATATGCAACATGGGCAAAAAACAGGAGGAACCGGAAGCCATTGTGCATCAGGAATGCTGTGATATAGTGGCAATGTCAAAAACGTGGTAGCATGTCTCATGTGACTGGAGTGCTGTTGTCAATGGCTACAAACACTTCAGAAGGGATAGACAAGGAAGAAGAAGCAGTGGACCAGCTCTGTATCTTAGGGAGTGTTATGAACATGTTGAACATTCCCAGGGAGGTGGTGGAGACCCCATCCCTGGAGACATTCAAGGTCAGGCTTGATGGGACTCTGAGCAACCTCATCTGTTTGGGGATGTCCCTGCTTACTGTGGGGGAAGGATGGTAAGCAAGGAGTGGTGTGTGCATTTTATGATTCTGTGAACTTAATGATAGTGATAAGGCTCAGTGTTACGTGTAAGACTAACAAGGCTGATATTGTGGTGGAAGCCTGTTACAGATTGCTCAACCATGATGAAGAGACAGATGAAATATTTAGGCATCTGGGAGAAGTCTTATGATTGCTTACTCCTTTTTTTGCTCAAGCGTCCCTGTCATGACAACAGCCTGCGTGACCTCTGATAGCTCCTACCTTTTCTCAGGCTAAAAACTAAGTGTAGAAGAGTTACAGTAACTCCTATGTCAGCACTGGAAGAATGTAGCTAATTACTTGTTGGTTTTGTAATTATGAGGAAAATTATTGATCCAACAGATCAGCTGAGTGCATATCATGGAACTATCAATGAAAAAGCATCAACTTTCTTATGAAATTCAGTTACCGTAAAGCACTTTTCAGCTATTTGCATAATTCATTGGTGAAAATCTAAAGAAAGTTTTGTTCAGAGAAAAGATGCCCATATCTCTTCTTTTTTTTTTTTTTTTTTTTTTTTTTTTTTTAATTGCATACAAAATGGTGTTATCTTGAGAGGATTATATGTACACTACTTTGGAACCAGTTCCCCACCTGCTCTAATAATGAATGTTAAAAACTGCTTAGAGGAAGACAGCTGTTCTGGGAGCTGCATCACACATCACCTGTGAATATCTATAAAGCTCTGGGGCTGAATGACTAGAAGGGCAAACTTGCATTTGTAAAAAATATTTAATTGGATCACTGAAACAGAATGTCTGCATGCAAAATACTTCAATGGCTGAGGGTTAAATCCTTCTAGAGTATGTTGTTGCCATCAGGAGTCTAGGCTATATGACTGAGCTAGTTGTTTTCCTGAGACATGTGATAAGGGCTGAGATCTCATCTTTGACCCTTTACTTCAGCTTTTTGAACATGTCAGATAGTTAATTACAAGATCTTTCTGCATCAGTAGATCTCCTAATTTTCCATGCAGTGGGCAGTGGTAAACTGCAGAAAAGCTGTTTCACAAACCTGTACTTCCTAGCCAGAAAAAAAGAGAGGGTGATCAGAGCCAATCAATTGAAATGGCAGAGATGTTAATTATTTTTGCCTGATTGCTCAGTACTAGTCTTCTCAGGCCTCTGTAAGGAGAGGCTGTGGAAAAGTTAGTGATACAGAAAGTAATTTCCTTGGTGAATTAATTTATTTACAGTTCATGCATATGCCCCATTTAATAAAGGAGAAAGGTGAGTCTCAGACGCACTTATAATCTGCTGGAGTACTGTGAAGTTCTGCCATACATAGGAGCTCTTTTCTTGGGCTAGCCAACACCACACAATGAGCTGGGAGCCTGGGCAAAGTGCTGCAACTTGCTAATTGGGGTGGTTTGGCACTGGCTGGGGGTCAAATGCCCACCAAAACTGC
Source organism: Tricholaema leucomelas (assembly GCA_013400475.1). NCBI lineage: Eukaryota > Metazoa > Chordata > Aves > Piciformes > Lybiidae > Tricholaema lacrymosa > Tricholaema leucomelas. The sequence goes on along the minus strand of WAAF01020805.1, from coordinate 28,157 downwards.
TTCCTTCTTAGAGGGGAAAGGGGAAAATACAACAAAAGTCTGGTAATAAGGTAGAAACAAATTAATAATGCTAAGCAGAAGCAAAGACCATGTGCACAAGCAAAAGCAAGTACAGATGTTATCCTCTGCTTCCCATCAGCATATGATCTTCGGTCACTCTTGAGAAGCAGGGCTCTAACATGCATAATGGTTGCTGTGGAGCACAGACACTAAGGAGAAATATCCCCACACTTCCTTCTTTCACTTAGTATATATATCCAAGCTGATGTCGCATGACCCTTTTGATCATTTTGGATCAGCTGGCTTGGCTGCATCCTCTCCCAAAATCTTCCCCATCCTTCAGTGTATTTTTGGGGCAGGAAAATGTTGGAAAAGCACAGCCTGGGTACTCCTCCAGCAGCAGCCAGAACAGTGATGTGTGATAGATGGGACATAGATGAAAAGGAGAAGATAAGTATGGCATCTTTTGCCATCTCCCTTTTGGGCTCCATGGATTTTAGCTATTAATCTATAATAAGTAAAATTTTACATTTCCTTCCCCTGCTTCCAAGTATGCTCCATTATAGTTTTAAGTTTTGTTTTCATTACCTTGGGTAATGAAAACCAGCTAAGATGAAGACTCCTGTGTTAGTACTTCAGATGCTGTAAGCAATCTGAGTGCATGAGGAAGTTGTATTGGAAGTTAAGAACACATTATTAATTATTAATATTGTTTTCTATATGCATATTAATTTTTATTATTAATATTTAAAAACTGAGATAAATTCCCTGAGAGTCTTTGGATTTTCAGTCAACAGGAAGTAGTTGCACAGAATTAAACAGTTTAAACAATCAGAACTTGGAAAATAGGAATGGAAAACCAGGCAGAGTTCTAACTATGCTTATGGAATCTTGGCATTCACTCCAGCGTACATACTCACAGTACTTTTTGGTTCCCGAGTAAGTCTTCTGTACCAAAGATTTCAGACTTGTGATAATGATCCCAGGTAAAATACAAAAAATTCCAGGCAGAAGAAGAAAAGAAGAGGTGTTGCTAGTGCTAGCTGCATGTACGTGGCTACCTTAATTCCCAGTTAACAAGCTGCAAATTGCAGAAAGGCAACTTAATTTTGAAAATCAAACTGGCCAATAGGCACTAGCACCATTGTTCTGACCAATGAATTCAAAGCTTCGTGCCTCATTTGACCACACAGGCACGTTGAAGGACAGCATAAAACGCCTGACAAGTGGTACTAAGCCCCCAGCCCTCGAGGCTTTGCTCATCTGACTTAACTTCCTGGACCTGCAACAGGAGGAGGAGGAGAGCAAGGGCTAAACCAGCTTGCCAGGACTTATGCCTTACCATGGCAGAAAACAATACTAAATTCTTTGCTAATGAAGGAGCACCCCAATCAGAATTTTGCTCTTCAATTTCAAGTCTCTTTTCCAGCAGGTATGTGCCTGGAGCCTGTTTTCAGTAGTGTTGCAAATAACTTCTGCAGACATTGTAGAGTCTAACACAAGTATTTAAGCAAGTTATACTTTCTTGCTGTACTGTTCTTTTTGATTGTCTTGTTTGTTTATTTGCATGCACCTACCTATTAATAGATTTTCTTTTGGAGCTCTGACACTAAAGTGCTTTTGGGATGAAATCTTCTGTTATTACCTGCATTTTTCCCCCCTAGCTTTACTGACCTCCACTGCAGAATCTTGGATAATCCTCCTTCAGAAGCAAGTATCAGCTGTAGGGTTGCATATTTAGAATCAGAATAATTTTGATTAGAAAAAACCTTTAAGATCCTCAAGTCCAAACATTATGTAACTCATTAAGTCTGGTCCTAAACCATGTCCCTTAGTGCCACATCTATGGATTTTTAAAAAACCTCCAGGATGGTGATTCAACCATTTCCCTGGGTGATCTGTTCCAATACTTGACAACCCTTGTAGTGATCAGCTTTCTTCTAATATACAACCTGAACCTCCACTGGCACAATTTGAAGCAATTTACTCTCATCCTATCACTTCTTACTAGGGAGAAGAGACCAAAGCCTACTCCACTACAACCTCCTTTCGGTAGTTGTAGGGAGCAGTAAGGTCTCCCCTCAGCCGCCTTCTCTCCAGACTAAACAACCCCAGTTCCATGAGTTGCTGCTCATAAAATCTGTTCTCTAGACCCCTCACCAGCTTTGTTGCTCCTATTTGGACCCATTCCGGCACCTCAATGTCTTTCTTGTAGTGGTGCCCCCAAAACCAAACACAGTATTCAAGGTGCAGCCTTGCCAGTGGTGATTACAGGGGGACAATCACCTCCCTGGTCCTGATGGTAATGCTGTTCCTAATACAGGCCAGGATGGTGTTAGCCTTTTTGGCCACCTGAGCAAACTGCTGGCTGATATTCATGTGGTTGTTGATCAACACTCCCAGATCTTTCTTATCTAGGCACTTTTCTAGCCACTCTTCCCCGACCCTGTAGTGCTCTTGGGGTTCTTGTGACCCAAATGCAAGAGCTGGCACTTGGCACTGTTGAGATTAAGAAGGTGGCTCTGTAGGGCAGAGAAAGCAGAAGGATCAGTTACACAGAAAGCAAGGAGAAAAGTACAGGCACCCGGAGACCCACACTGATGACTGTCTTATCCGTATTTATGTTCTTGTTTTTATACATCTCAGTAAGCCTATGAGTGAAGTAGACATCACCATTGTTTCCTCTTCACAGCCTATAATCTAATTCTTCTGACCAAAATATTCCGGCTAGCCTCAAACTTGCACAGTCTTCCTGAAAGATAACTTCCATTTGGATAGTAATTTGCACATGGTAATTTCACATCTTTGAAAGATGTGAAAGCAATGGAATAGTGAATGAATGTTGCAGTACTCCCCAAACTTCCATCCTGCCATAGCTCCATTCCAGAAGAGCTGCCACCATGCTATCAGGCTGGAGATGTAGGAGTTACATGCCTCTTGCAAGGCAGAGTGTCATTGCAACTTCAAAATGCCTGACTTGAGTGTTTCACAATACATTTTCTTTTACTGCTGAGAAACAATAAACATACATTGGTAACGCTTCAATGGCCACATAGAGATAAGTATAATAGCAGCTGTAGGTCAAGTCTTCCTCTTACGCAGTGTGCCCTTCTTATCATTCTAAGTGCCAAAGAAAACAATCCTGAGGCTGTTTTACAAATTGAAAACATTGTGTTCAGCTACAGTGTACACTGACTTACTGGCTTCATGGCAGGCACAATTCAATACAAGGGGACAGGTGAAATGCTGAGCTTTTGCTTAAAGAGTAGTGCAAACCACAGCAAAGATACTAAGTTAAATAAGGAATTAAGTATGTAGCTGTGAGGGACCAGATTTTGAAAAAGGTGGGATGATATTTACATTGATAAAAACCTAGCAGCATGTGTAGGGAAGAAAAAAAAAACCAACAACCAAACACCAAAACTAAAAATCAACAAACAACTCCCTCCCCCCAAAAGCAGTTCACCTGTTTGTGGTATTTTCAAAGCAAGTTGTCCCTGTGGAAAATAGTTGCCTTATAAAAAAATTGCCTTCACTGAGAATGCTACGACCTTGAAAGGCATGGACACTGAACATGGCATTAGCTACTGCAGAACGGGATTCACTCTGCTTGCAAGATACAATATAAAATGGGGGCAGCTGCCACTCTAATTGATGGCTGCAGGACAGAAAGCAGGCTTTAGCAGAGGCAAGGAAAGGTCACAAGGGGAAACAGTAGGGGCCATGAGATAGCAGCATCTGAGATTTCAGAAGGTTTAATTTGAGGTGGTGGTGGTTTGTTGGTTGTTTTTTTAAAAGGTTGCAGAGTAGTTTAGTCAAGAACAGAGACACTTTAAGACTTGCTAATATTGGCAGTGATTCATCTTATTCACAAGAAATTATTCTATTCAGACTACTTCTTACACAGTGCAGTTAAATGTTTTGAATCTTGTCAAACAGCTGTATGCAGTAGTAAGCTGTCTATTTTAATTGAAGCTGCAGAAGCGTAACATGGAACATATGCCCACTAGTGACAGCACACGAAACAACACAGTTCCTTAGGAGAGCAAGGCTGTATCCTATTCCTTCCAAAGATACTGTGATTATGGTGACATGATTTCTGATGCAGATTAGATTATTTCTAGTATTTTAATGATGTGACTCCTGTTTTTACCCTCTAGTGAGCAACGTGTGTGTTTCTTTACATATAAAATACTTTGCATGGATCAATTTTATCTGTTTTAGCAGGCAAATAATGTTATTCTGTCACTTCATTCCTCCTGTGCATAAAATATTAACCCTATCATTACACAAAGGCACTTTTTTTTTTTTTTTCCCCCTCCATTTAGTTGTTACTTTGCTGCCTGGAGACAGTATTAAGTAAGACAATTAATTAAGATGTCCTTCCCGATTTATGCATTTTCTCTGCTAAATTTCTGAGGTTAGGATCCTACTAGAGTAGTGCTTCTCTATTAAATTCTCATTTTGCATCATCATCTATATTTCAGAAGGAACTCAGACCAAGCAATCTTAAGTGGACATGATCCAGACATGACGCACAGTGGGGCAGGAAGAATTTTAGCTCTCTTATTAGGCATCTTTTTGAGGGAGTTTTCTTTTGCAGTGCTGACATCTGACTCAACCCTTGCTGCCCCTTGGGGAGCACATTAGCTTCTCTGATGTGACAATGTGTAGGTGGAAGGCATGGCCTTTTTATACTGAGGCTGCTTCTATCCCTTCATCCTTGTGAAAATGGCAGCTTGGGAAGGGACCACATGCAGTGAAAGGCGTGGGTACTTTGAGCAGGTTGCAGGGTTGATATACTGCTGTATGAAACAAGATGTAAAAAAGGGCATTCTTTATCCCTGCCTTGTAGATGTGAGTGCGTCTGAACATCTTTTATAGTCAGTTTAGGGCTGCTGCTGATGTGGTGCAGTTGTACAGCTTTGAAGCACTCTTGGGTGACCCCATTTGCCATCTCCCAACCTGCTCCACTCTTGTTCAAACCCTGTGGGAATGTTGTGGCCCATAAGGACACTGACCTTACTAGCCTTCTGCAACTTGTTGCTCCTCTACAGTCAGCCATGAGGCTCCTGGTACTTGCAATGCTGGCTTTAGCAAGCAAAGGACATGTGAGTGTTTCCAGCCAGGTCCTCCTATAGCATGATGGCAGAACTGCCTCTTCAGAGAAAGGGACAGAGGTTTGGATCCCTGCAGGCTACCAGAGGGCCTGACCTTCCAGGCACGGAGAATGAAGGCAGACACTGCCTTGTGCATTCTGAGCAGGCATGGCTGCTGCTGTCTGATGGCCACTATTTCTTGCTACTGGCTAAGGCATCTCTCCAAGCAATGTACTGCCTGGTTTTGGGCCTTCTTTGGAGACATCTGACCTGCCCTGACTTCTGTGGTAGACTCTGAGGCTCCTCCTGCAGCAGGAGGCTACATTGCATTTGCTGGTGAAGAGTACACTGAACAAAGGCTATCAAAGGAACTTTTACTCGAGTTCCGGGATGCATGAGGAAAACCAATAGAAGAAGACATTCTGTAGCCATGTAGACTCCAAGGTACAGACACCAATATGCTGGAAAGGTCTGAACAACTTTCCAAGATTAGGTGTTTGTGGTATTTGTAGATAAAGAAGCTTGGAAGCAGATTTTGCTAGGAAAAAAGAAAGCAATGATCCGTTTAACAGGTTGAAGTATACACTGCAGCCTAAACAGGAACATTATGTCTTTATTTCAAAATTGTAAAATTGCTCATGTTTCTGATGTAAGCCTCAGAGCCTTGAGAGCTGCTCTGCTGGAAGTGATCTTCTTTCTAAGCACTCTGAATCCTAAATTTATATAAATCCAAAGCAAAGAATTCTCTTCATAGTATTTAGATATGAACTCCAGTTCAGATAAAAGGTTTGCCTTCCCTTCTCTAGAACCTATAGTGTGCTAAGGCTTGACTCCAACTAGAATTTCTATCTTGAGAAGAAATGCAAAATAAAAATAGAAAGGTGCATTTTCCCCTCTTTTGCCTTCAGCATTTTCTCTTCAGTTTGAGAAAACTCCCAGCAATTCTCACTAAAATGAGTCTTTTTAATGTGCTGGGCTCAATAAATGACTAAGAATTTAAATTTGGCTTCTAGATTTCCATGCGCATATGAGTTGTGCGTGAAGGTGGAATTTCCTTCTTATTTTGTGGAATGAGTTCAGGGCATAGTAGTAGTCTGTGCTAGGATCCATTTCACCTGACTGTATATATATATATATCTTCATTTCACCTGTATCTTTCAGACAATACTTTCAGGTCAAAGAGAAACACAAACACTTCCAGAGCATGAATCATGATATCTGTTTTAAATACCTTCTTTAAGGAGTGATGAATCTCCACTGAGTACCAAAGAAATTTTGAGTGACTTACTCATGTGTAGCATGTTTTCCATCTATATCCCCTTCTCTGGCAGACAGAAATGTCAATGCAGATATTTCTTGAAGGCAATTACAATAGTTACAGTTTAAACTGGAGTTAAGAAAGAATGGGTGAGTGCCTAAATTTCATGTATATTTGCAAAATGAGAGGCTTCAATTCTTGCCAGTTTTCTCAAATCTGCATTTCAGTCACTGCACTTTTCATATTCTCCTGTAACAAAACTCTTACTCAAGTTCCTGAATTAAAAAGTTTTGTTTCTTCTGTTTGTTTTTTTTTTTTTTAATCAAACAGAATTGCAGAACCCTCAGTGTTTTTATTGTTCTAATGTCAGACTCCTGTTTCTTCATAAGAAATATTATACTTCAAATCTAAGGAGCAGAAAAAGCTTTACTTAAGTTCACCCAGAGGAAGTGTTTCTTTCTCCTGATTTCCTGTGTAATGCACTGTCACCAGTTGCTTGATCATATTGTGATCCATTATTTGGAGTAATACATGGTGATTGTGGGAGCCAGACGTGACCTCTTTCTCAAGGAGACATCGTCTGAGGGAAAATGCTCATTACTTTGAAAACCATGATATTCTTTACAAATGGAAGTTAGGAAAACTGACCCAACAACAGCTTACCTTGTTCAGAGAGATGTTAGCTGATTCTTCCTGCAAAGATGGTAAGAGTCCAGGCACTAGCACAAAATTAATACATTCATCTAATCAATTTTAATGAGAACAGAAAGGACTCTTATTTCCATATGCCTGATAAAAAACATAATGAGAACAAACTCCAGCATTAACATTAGTGTGTGAACAGAAATTATACAAAGCATTTCCACTTGACTAAGGTTAGAAAGAAAGCACCAGAACAAGTAAATAGTGTAAATTTTATCAATTCTTTTGACAGCATCAACATGGCAATTTGGTTGTTCTCTATAGCTGCTGTGCTAGCTCCTGACAGGCATGATATACTGTAGGCTAGGCTAAGTCAGGAAGAAACAAAGACTAAGAGCAATGTGTATAGCAGCTAGCGTAAGGAAAAGATACTTAGGAAAGAAAGTAGTCAGTGAGTTGAGATGTGTGACAAAAAAACATGTATTTTCTTCACTGCCCAAATAGTTGTGAGATGCATTCAGAAAAGATACAGATGAGAAGTTACTTTGTACCTAGTAAGCAAACAAGAAACTAACGGAGGTGAGCACCTAGTATCAGCTACTTTTCCTAGATATGATAAAGTATAACTGAGCCTTTCTGCATAATGGAAGAAATATATTTAAATGAGTAGTTCATTTAACAGTAGTTCTGAGTTCATAGCCAAGATTTGGTCTAGCAAGGCAGGAGATGGTACTGAGATTAGCAGCTGTGTTTAATTGCAGAACAGCAGGGAAGTCTCTGTCTTACACAGGACACATATGTACCGTAGTGTCAAACTCAAAAATGTCAGTGATTTACACAGATCAAATAAATGATAATAACAGCTTTGTGGCATTTCCTGTGGCTGCAGTGAGTTTCAGTTTTTAGCTGAAAACTCTAGCCAGTTTAAAATAATACAAATTAAAGAGGTTGAGATATGCCCCACCTGAGTTCTATTACTAGACCATATGGAGGAACCCATAGAAGACAATTGCTGTCTCACACATGAGCTGTATTCTGAATTTCATGCATCAACAGTGCCATTGCTGAAGTGACCAGTCTAGCTATTTGCTCTGATGGATACATTTAAGTTACAAAGTTTCACACACACCCCCTACCAAGTTACCAGATGTTACTGCTGGGATAAGCTAGTCTGATCTTGTTTTCTTTAGAGGTTATTAAAGGCCACCTTTATCTTCCCTGAGCCAGACTGAGGAGTTTAGCACAATGCTTAGGACGCTAGATCCTAGTAGAGCTGAAAAAAAGGGCGGTCCTACCAAGATATAAAATCTTTGGAGGTAGGACCCGATTCAAGAAGAGAACCCCATGCTTAATATTATCTGTTTCTCTTCTGAAAACACTAAATTTGGACAGAGACCTCATCCCTCCAGGGACACTACCAGTGAAATATTTTCATCTGCCCTTTAACAGCTCCTGTTAAAGACCTGTTAATAATGCAGGTTTTGCTGAAAATGTGATGTTGCCTAATGCAGTGAGAGATTGTTATTTGAAGTATCATGTTAATAGTGGTGCTTGTTAAAATCTGGAAAAATATTAACACAGTAGTCTTTATCAGTTTGCCCTGTAATTTTCTCAACGTAAAAAGAAACAATTTTGTGTGACAAGAGCTATCTTTAAATACCCATTTTGGCTCACTATAATAACATTTAGAACACTGTAATTATGTGTCATAGTATTATTTGGTAGATTTCTTTATTAACTGTGTTGTATTTTACTTGCAAGTAATGTCAGATTAATCAGTTTCACGTTTTGCTAGATCCTTCTTTGTGGGAATGCAACGTGAGAGGGATTAATAGCAAGCAGTGCGCAAGCATTTGACCTTCATTCCCACAGCTTCAGGATGCCTCCCACGGGGGAGGAAAGATAGTAGGACATCTGGCTAAGGGGAAAATCAAGGTGTGATGTATGTAAATGACTGAGCTGTACTTACTTAGATTATGCTAATGTGTAGGCATGTGCTCTATGCTCTAGACTCTATAAAACAGAGTCATAACAAACAATAAAGGTCTCTAGTGGGATTCGCATTGAATTGTGTGGAGTCTGTGTTGTCCTCCTTTGTGTGGAGTCTGTGTTGCACTCCTTTTTACTCTTTTCAAATAGAGAAACAGTATCTTCAGTTCTTCTGTCCCGTAGATATATTTCTTTTTAAGTCCCACAGGGCTACTCTTAATAACAGTGGTTCATACACTAAAGATTTGCCCACATGGTGGGAATCATCTCAGTTGGTTTTAACCATCTAGATATTGCTAATTTAGTCTAAATTAAATTAGGCTTGTGTAGCCAATNAGGTGAAGGGGCAGTTGGGAGCCCCTTATGGGGACTCAGGTTTCTGGGAGGGGAGTTGTGTTTCTGTATTACTTTTTACCTTGTATATTTCTGTATATAGCTGTGTATACTGTAAATATCTGCTTGTATATTGTGCTAGCTGTAAATATAAGCTTCATTCATATTTCCAGAGCCGGCTGAGTCTAGTCTGTGTGATTTCTAAAGTGGGGGGGGGCAGGGAACACCAAACCACTACAGATCAGTAGAGGGAGAAAGGCTAAGAATAATTAACACTACTTAACTTAGAATATAAGCTGTATTTTAAAGGATGTCCTCTCCTGAGAGGCAAATGAGCTGCTATATGACTAGCTGAAACCTAGTAACTATGTTAGAGCTGAAATTAGGTGAGATGAATTTCATCCAGGCTGAGCAAAAGTATCATAATAATTCCTACAACCAACCCTACTTTCCTGTTCTTTCTTCAAAATATTTAGCACTTTGATTCTAACACTTGAGATATGTATTTAACAACAGACATCCTTACTCTGTATTGCCTCTTCATAAGGCATCCTGTTGCTGCAAAAGAGCATGCTCCTTAAAAATATGGTAGCTCACAGGATTTTGCTAGCAGATCTTGCATGAGTGCAGAATCTGTCTCGTGGCACTGGTAGTATTTAAAGCCTAAGCATAAAAATTAAACCCAGTTTTTAGGTGGAATTATCCATCGAGTTAGAATAAATTGGTTTTGCAAACAAAGAGGATCTTGCATTTTTTTAATGAATTGCATGTATCTGCATCTCATTCTCTATCTCAAATGCAACTAAAATGACCAGACTTCAGTAGAAACAATAATGCACGAACAAGGCCTCTCATTTATATAGGTGCCTAGTTCTTCTCTGTCAGTGATTCTTGATGATTTTTTGCCTCTGCTTTCATAAAATATGAAGAATGTTTGAGGGTGCAATTTATTTACTCTTATTCTTTAGCACTTTGTTCTCTGGTATATTCATTTAATTTGATGAAACTACTAGGAAAACAGCATCCCACTCAAACTGAATATGGTATGAAAGATAAACAGGGGATTATCTAGATGTCTGGAGGAGTGATATTACTGTTCAAATATGCCTGTTTTCCTCATTCTGTGTAGGAGGAATACGAATATTGTTTTCTTAGAGCCATGGCAAATTTCAGCACCTTATGTAGACAACTTCCTTTGTGAACAAGAGGGTCACTATATCAACCATACATCAACTTTAGAATCTATACCCTAATCTTAAGGGAAAAAAAGCTACCTATTACCACATCAAGAGACAGTTTTGATGTCATTTTCGGTAGAATCACAATCAAATTCCTTTCTGACTCCATGGAAAAAAACTTTAGATTTGGAAGAGCCAAATTTTGTTTCCTAAGCCCAAAATACATCAGTATTTCCTATGCGCAGAAAAAAAACCCCAAATGCTAGGGGCAGATGATATTAAAGCAAAACTAGCTTCAAGGTTAAGTGCAAATAATCATTATGGAAAAGGCTGTGTGTTTTAGAAATACATTTGAAGAATAACAATTGTCTCATTTCATGACTTCAAATGCACCACACTGTAGCAATCTTTGGAAAATGAGTAAATATCTCAGGAGTCCATACCTCTTAATCATGACAGGCTAAATGCATGGGATATGTGCAAACTACAGGACAGATGAATTAGCTGTGTTGATTTTTTGGAGACAATCCAAGTGAAAAACAGACACAAATTCACCAGCAGGGGTAAGGACACTTTATGCTTTCCATTAGCATCAACTGACACAAACCCTATCAGTGTCTGTACTGTAGAGTTGAATGGATTCCTCCCTTTCTCCCTCCTTTCCTCTTATTTCTGTCCCCCTTATTATGCTCCAGTTTGCCATGGCCTGTGCTGAAGGTAAATACAGTCTGCCACCGATTGTGAGAAATAGGTGAGAAGCCTGTCATATATATTTAAGACATTAGTATTCTCCATTTCTGTAATCTGGATCATTCTTGGTTGTTATGATGCAGATTTTTTATTTTGCTGCCTTTATTGACTGGCTGAGCACTGTAGTGGATGCAGGGCAGTTGCAAAGTCCTGCTGCATTTCCCTCACTGTACCAGTCTGACCTAAGATGATGGATAGCTTGGACAATATTTTAAAAAGCAGGGAAATGGTAAAAGCTATTGCCGTTTAGGAGACATAAAAGGTAGATATGGGTCAAAATAGGATGTTTTTCTGTAACAAAGGGAAGGAAAAGAGAAACTGTAAATGTAGCATAGTCAGAGAATATAAAAGATTGTGTTATATGGTATATTTAAACAAGTAGATTGCCTTTAAGCTGTAGTGGAGGAGGTAAGACAATTTAAAATCTATTGTAAAATATTATCTATCAAAAATGATAGAAATGAAGGAAAGTAAATACCTCAATATATTTTCAGACAACAGTGACAATTAGTTTAGCACAACTGTGCTGATGAACAAATTGGGGTGGAAATAGATCAGTAATAAATTAACTGAAAAGGTTGTTTACTTGTTGGCTGTTACTTCTTAATTAGAGAAATGCACTGAAACAGGCAACTGAAAGAAATTAGATCACTGTTTGGAGCAATCAGATTTAGAATAAACTGGTTTTGATATAGAACACTATTTTTCTTCCAATAACAAAAGAAGCAATTTTGGTCCCTTGTAAGAGTCTTCAGTGCTAGAAAGGGAGCACATTATCCTTCCACAGATTTTTAGCTTATAATTGCAGCATGTTTGTACATCTGAAACATCACAGACATGCATGGCAAAGCTATTGTCTACTTTCTCTGTGAAGCTTAAACAAGACATGAGGGGGAGAAATCCCAGCGTACCCTATCCTCACAAAACAGTCAACACAGGTCTCCTTAATTCTAAAACTCCTGCTCCGAAATTACTCTGATCCTTCACTTCACACTCCACTCTTTGTGGGAGCCAGAGACTGCAGGAAAGCTCAGCTAAACCTGATCTCCCTCCTGTGAATAGCTCCCTGAGCTATCTCTGAAAACCTGTGCTAGAATTTAGTACAAAGCCTCTATCTTCTCTTGATTTATGCTGTCAGTGCTTATAGCAGTTTTAGATTTAGGCTGCACTTAGGAAGTTTACTAAGTGACATTCTAGGTGACCTGTGTAATAGCAAGGGGCAAGTGCTCTCAAGAGCCAAAAGGAAGAACATTAAATTCCTCAGTATCTTCATTAGAGAATGTCTGGATCTCAACAGAAGCCAGAGAGCATGTATCTGCTATAATAAAAGGAGATGGCTTTGTATCTTCTGGGCAGAGAGAAGCCTTTTATCTAACACAGAAGACTCTGAGAATTCAAGTACACAGCTATGTGGATTCTCTTACCAGGGCCAGTAGCAACTGTCATAATGAGACCTTGTGTCACTTGAGAAAACACCTTTTCAATCTAATGTCCTTTTTCATATCTAATGACTAATGTTGCTCCCTATAGGTATGTCATGGTAGGCCTGAATTGGCCAAAATAGGCTTGAACATGTCCTGGCTTGCCCAGGCATGCTTTCTGCTCTCCCTCTCTCTGTTTTGGAGAGAAGCAACCACAGGAAAGAGGACAAAGAACCTGGAGCTACTGAGTCTAAGGACCCTGGCTTACCCAGACTTGTTTTGCTCCCGTTCACATCCTGTGGTGAACAAGGTGCACACACTTGGCTTGTGCCTGCCTCCTGCAAGGCCTATGCTTTTCCCAAATTTGGGTAAAAGCAAGCCTTTGGTTTCACCTAATATGGTCAAGCTTGGCTAACTGACGTTCTGATTGTCTATTCTGTGTCCAAAGGACCATTGGACTTGGGCCGTATTGATACAAAGAGATGAGCAGGTAACACGTGCTCTGCTGCTATATTTGTGCTTGGTTGCTACTGCCATTTTTCCTGCTTATCATGTTCGCTCTCTGTGCTATGGCCTCAGTGCACGGATACTTCAAAAGAAAGCAAGACAAGACAACATGCAGGACTTCCCTCAGCCTAATAGGTGCAAAAGGGAGTTTTTATATGTCAGTTTATGAAAAATATGTAGTTGTGTTTCTTATATATATATATATAATAGTACTTTATAATATGATTGTATTTTTTTTGTTAACATTTTTAGATTAAGCTTATGACCTTGATCTGAATTGTAGGTATTGAAATATTCGAATGATCTTATTTTAATTACATTCTTTAGAGTAAGGAGAAGAAACATTTGGGCTAGGTGAAGCCCCTATCCTAGCACAGTTATTCTTCCTTGGAGCTTGGCATGGGGAGAATAATTAAATTAGCTTTTCAACCTCATTCCAAAGCACTTAAGCTTAAATACTGCAAAATGTTTAAATTTCCAGTAAATACAAGAGCTGCTTGAAGATCAAAACATTAAATACTTATTGGAAATGCATACACAAAAAATGCTATTTATGTGTTTCCATGCTATTTATTTGTTCCTTATGCTTTTTTATGGTTCATTACATTCCAAACTTATAAGTAGAAGGCTATACAAAGGACTTTGATGATATTAGCTACTAATACACTTAGACACATTTTAGGAGAGTTCATGGGTTTTATTACTTCTGTTTCTAGTATTTTTACTTTTTATCTGAATAATTTCTGTCCAGTCTCTCACTGATACCTGAGTTGTGAGACCTATAACCGAATGTCTACTAGTTGACACCCTCTAACAGGAAAGTTGTCAGAAGTTAAATTCATGATAACTAAGCCTAAACTTGTCTTCTCTCTGTCATATTGCAAAAGACTAATGCAGACATATTCACTAGATTTATAGACTTGTGTTAATCTGTCTCACTAGTGTTTCAATATTTCTAAGAGTATAATGCTTCCTTGATAACCAGAGAAGTTATTGCCTGTCACAGTTCATAGTTAAATACACTCTATTATTGCCTGTCATGGTTTGTACCTCACACACATTCAGTTTAATACTACAAACCAGTGAATTATAACACAAATACATCCTGAGCTCAACTCCAGGTAATGAAATATAATGTAATCTCAGTGGTGTTATGATTAAAGGTGAATGTTTGTTGAAGCCATGACTTTACCAAGACAGCATCTTTTAAATTGGTAGTATATTTTGTGACCAGATTGTAGCACAGCAAACTTTCATCATGAATGCCTATGAGTTTGACTTTAGACATGGTCAATGTAGTTGGAGAAATGTCTGTTATTGCAGAAATATTTAATTAAATTTGCTTAGTGGATTTGTCTTAATTTTCTGTTGAAAATATTATTAGTAATTCACAGGCCTCTTCAACCTGTTTTCTTTAGGAGAGAAGTTAACTGTTGTCTTCCACCATGGTGTTGAATTATGGAAAAGCCCTTCTGACAGCATGTGCATACTTCACCACACAACTGGATAAATTCATGTTAGTTTTTCACAGAATCACAGAAACATTCAGGTTGGAAAAGACCCTCAGAATCGCTAAGTCCAACCTGTAACCTTGTTACAAATTATGCAAAATTAACAATTGATATTAATTTTTATATCTGGGCATGTTAATAACTATGAAAATTGTTTATTAACATTAAATCTCACCAGAAAACCTATTTACAATGTTCAAAATGCATGGTTTGGAACACTTATACACACAGGGAACAGCCAAAACTAGAACACTTTAAGAAATAACTAGCAAATGCAAACATTGAAACTGGAAAGAAGTTCTTAGTTTCAATTATATCTCTTGCCTGCTAGGGGACTTGAGAGGCTCCTTTCTGCTACTAAGGCAGAAAGGCACAATAGAATCAAGTTACAGAATTTCTTAGAGGCTTTGAATATTCACAAAAATTAGCCCCTGGCTTGCAGGGCTAACTACAGCTTCAGACAACATCCAAACACTTCAGAGTTCTGTTGATACTGGACTGTGAACTGGATACTGTTCTGTTGAACTGGACTATGTGTCCAGTTCTGGGCCCCCCAGTTTAAGAGGGACATTGAGATGCTTGATGTGTCCAGAGAAGGGCAACGAGGCTGGTGAGAGGCCTTGAGCACAAGCCCTATGAGGAGAGGCTGAGGGAGCTGGGGTTGTTTAGCCTGGAGAAGAGGAGGCTCAGGGGAGACCTTATTGCTGTCTACAACTACCTGAGGGTTGGTTGTAGCCAGGAGGAGGTTGCTCTCTTCTCTCAGGCAGCCAGCACCAGAACAAGAGGACACAGCCTCAAGCTGCGCCAGGGGAAATTTAGGCTCGAGGTGAGGAGAAAGTTCTTCACTGAGAGAGTCATTGGCTACTGGAATGGGCTGCCCAGGGAGGTGGTGGAGTCGCCGTCCCTGGAGCTGTTCAAGGCAGGATTGGACGTGGCACTTGGTGCCAAGGTCTAGCCTTGAGCTCTGTGGTAACAGGTTGGACTTGATGATCTATGAGGTCTCTTCCAACCTTGGTGATACTGTGATACCTTGTCAGCCACTGACACTTCTGATTCTTCCCAGGATTCACAGGATGCTGGGGAAAGGAGGCAGACAATCTCTGACCTTATCCTGGCCTCTCTAGACAATCTGTGTGTCCCTTCCAGAGCTTCTCATCTTGGCAGGTGTAGACAGGATTCAATAAGGTAGTGAGGCATAACACTGCCTGAAGGAGAGAACAATGGCAGCAGCAAGCAAGCCTGAATACAATGGCAAGGTATGGTGTGCAACCTGCTCATCTCTTTTTATTGATAGAGCCCAAGTCTAATGGGCCTTTGGACACAGAATAGACAATCAGAATGGCAGTTAGCTGAGCTTGACCATATTAGTTGAAACCATAGGCTTGCTCTACCAAATTTTGGGAAAAACATAGGTCTTGCACAAAGCAGGCACAAGCCAAGTGTGTGCACCTTGTTTACCTCAGGGTGTAAACAGGAGCAAAACAAGTCTGGGCAAGCCAGGGTCCTTTGACTCAGTGGTTCCAGGTCCTCTTTCCTGTGGTTGCTTCTCCCCATAGCAGAGGGAGGGAGAGCAGAAAAACGTGCCTGGGCAGGCCAGGACATGTATAAGCTTATTTTGGCCTGCTTAGGCCTACCGTGACAAACCCTACTCTGCAAGATTCACTTTAGACCATATATCTAAATACCATATCCAAATGACCCTTAAACACATCCAGAGGGTGACTCAACTACCTCCCTGGGCAGCTCATTCTAGTTACTGACCACTCTTCATGAAAAACCTAATATCCAATCTAAACCTACCCAGTCTCAGCTTGAGGCCTTTCCCCCTTATTCTGTCTCCAACTACCTGTGAGAAGAGACTGGCACCAGCCTCTCCAAAATGTCCCTTCAGGTAGTTAGAGACAGCAATGAGGTCTCTCCTCAGCCTCCTCCTCCTGAAAGTAAACAGCCCCAGCTCCCTCAGTTGCTCTTCATAAGATTTATTCTCTAGGCCCTTCACCAAAAAGCACTGTGCAGATACTGTGATAATGGCTGCATTTATTCCATGTATTCTAAATAGTCATTAAATTTACTCCTATTCTGCATTCCAGGAGATAGTTTTGCTTGAAAATGAAACTCACACACATGTTGAAATGCAGTGCTGGGTTAGATACGTAGGAAAGACTAAGCAACAATTTCCATTATAAAGCTTCACTCTAAAAATTACTTTGCAGGGAAGTAATTTAGGCAAATAGGAAATCGAATGTACTAAAAAGACATTTTTTTTCTGTTGTTTTATGTAACTCTTTGTTTAACTGGAGAAAAACACGCATGAGTTTCTGGACGTACAACTGACGGCTAATTGAGATGGAAGCTCCAGTGCAATGTCACCTGCATGAAAAGCTTGTGCTTCATACAATTATTTGCCCATTTCTGAAAATGTTGGGAAATGTTCATGACTTAATGTCTGGATTCAGCAGTGCCTGATGAATCATTGTTTCAGGAAAGATCACCCATTTTTCACAGAGATAATGCAGAAAGCACATTTCATTCCTTCCAGACACAAATCTTCCTGGTAAACAGTCCTTTTCATTCAGTTCTCTGTATGTGGGAGGTGAGCCTGTTGTAAGGGAGATAAAGAGATGGAAATAAAAAAAATTATATGGGATTTATAACATGAAGCAATGTGTCCTCATCACTGCATTGCCCTTGGGACTAACATTACATCTTCTCTAAGACCTAATAATAATGCTAATATTTTAGATTCAATTACAAAATTCATTTACCTGCCTCAGATTTTGTATACTTCTATCGTTGTCATATCAGAGTGCATCCTAGGGATTTCAAAATACTAATGATTAACTTTCTTTCCCAGCCTTGAAGAAAAACAAAGCTGGGTTAACAGATACATTTATTTTACTTTAATATGGTGGTCCTTAAGCAGATGTGTCCTGTGACAGGAATATGATCCAGGGAAATAGTTTAAGAAGAGTTGTTGCTCATATGTGAGCATGGTGAGCAGCTGCTGTGCTTTGTCATCTATATGAAATACTCCACTGGTTTGTGATTGTTTAGGACTGTTTATTTTTTTCTGCAGCAGAGCTGGTAACAGACAATTTATTGCCTCAGCTATTTCATTATACACACCTGGTCTTTCTGTTATTTTGTGCCTTGCAGCTATTTTAATGGAAGTGTTGGTGTCCATCTATAGCAAAACTGAAATAATCTGTAATTATTTAAAAAAACCCAAACAACAAAACAAACCCAAGGTTTGCTCTTGCTTAATTAAAAAAAAAAAAAAAAAAGCAGCAGCTGCCATCCTCCTGAAAGTGTCTGAACCTTGCACATCAGGAGGGGGTGACCTTGGGAGGGCAGGGTACACATCTGCTATCTATCCCTGCAGTCCTAGTAAGAGGAAAAAATGCCTGAAACACTAACACCTGGAATATGAAGCTCTTGAAATGCTCTGGGGTCTAAATTTTCTTAGAAGGAGCACTTCTGTTGAATCATGGAATAATTTGGGTTGGAAAGAACATCTAGTCCAAATCTTCCTGCAATGTGCAGGGACATGTTCAACTAGATCACGCTGCTCAGAGGCCCATAGAACCTGACCTTGAATATCTCCATGGACAAGACATGTACCGCCTCTCTGGGCAACCTGTTCCAGCATTTCACCTCTCTTATAGTTAAAAAAAAAAAAATCGTTCTATCATTCTTACATGTAGATGAGCTCAGAAAGACTTCAGATATTTTGTAGCAACATTTCACACATTGTTATTTCAATATTGTTGAGTCTGTGTGGAATCTTTACAGAGTCTGATTTTAAACTTCAACATTAAGCTTTATCTGGCCTCAAATGCAAATCTGAATGTTTCTCCCTAACCGTAAAGCAGATGTGTATTTGATTACAAGTCAAAGGCAAGTTTTCATTGTCTTGTGTAAGCTGGTAAGCCAAAAGGGAACCACAAGCACATTTATGAAGCTGATAGGTAGTTCTTCGTATCTATATTGATTGCTTAAATATTCAGAGCATCTTATGACCAAGCATGCATTCCCTAGTGCAGAATTGTACCATGTGAGGTTTACTGTGGTATATTACAGCTGTGGATACAGCCTGTGTTCTGGAAGCAAAAAGGAAAGCTTAAGGCAATTACGTGAGGCTAATACCAGCGGTATCTCTGGGGAACCGAATGGATCATAAACCCAATTTTGCAGCAAACACCTTTTCCCCATCTAAGATATGTTCCAGTGCAATGAGCATCAAGGCTTATTCTCTTTTTAATGACAAAATGCAATGATAAATGGGCCTGTGCACTGGTCCCCCCTAAAAAGGGCTTAAAACTCCACTCTGTACTGCAGTGCAGCAGCTGTCTATGATCTACTTGATGGCAACCAGTAGGAACCCAGAAGAAATGAGAGTTTTCTTTGTAGTTCTGTGGTGAAGGTTGTCTTCTTTGTTGGAAGATGAACTTTTTCAATTATGTTGGGAGCAGTGAGAGTCTAACATAGGCCCCAGTGGTGAGATAGTTGCTCCAGAACTTGGTGCAATACAGGAGTTCCTATTTTAAGAAATGCTTTGCCTTTCTCATTCTTACTTTTTTCAGCTAAAACATTAGCAATTTACAGAGCAATAAAGGTGAAAAACTCAGAGGTTTAAATCTTGATTGATGCCAATTCTATAATAGGAGCATAGAAACATCTCTAAAAGGCAATTTCCTCACCTATTTGATTTCCTGTTCAGTAACTGCTTTGAAGTGATGCTGTTTACAGGTTCTTATAATTGTTGTCACCTTTGTCCTCATATTCTCTGAAAAAAACTTTTCTTCTATGATATTTTTCATTGTCTTTACATGCTGCTCCTGCTGCTGATTAATAACGTATCTAATAGTAAAGTATAGCCTCTGGAAAATGATGTGGATTATTGCAGTGTTAACATCCTCGTGTCATTTAACATCTCTTGAATGGGATGCCACTCTTGATTGTTATTTCCTCCTACCTGAACAACTGTTTCTATAAATTGGACTCTGATGGGGACTGCAAGTTTATGAATTGTTTCTTCAGAAAGGCCATGTGTGACCTACAACATTACATGTTGAGGACTTACAACATCTCTGTTCAGAACTTAATCAGTAACTTTAACATCAGACCAGTAATAAGCACTTGGGCTTGATAGAGCAGAGTTTTAGTGGGCTCCAGTAGAATTCCAATTTGCTATTGAACACCAGAGACCTCCATGGTATTGCTGACAGAATGAATGACTGAAGGTGGGAGACATGCCCAGAGTTCCTTCTAAAAATTACACAAGAGCAGAGTGCAACCTGTTTCCTTAGTTCACAGCAGCAAAAATATCTTCTGACTAGTCTGTGTGGTTGTTAATATTGCTCATCATATTCAATATTTTTTTCACTGTTAAGTTCTCAACTGTTGTTGGTGTAAGCAGGAACATTGTTTTACAGAGTTAATTTGTCTTTATACTCTAGTTGTGTATAGCATATGAGCTCCAAAGGGATGTGTATATAACACACATTACTATGGAAGAAAACTTGCTTAGTTCAATATAATCAACAGCCTTACTAAATCCTTTAGTGTCAATTGTCTGGGGAGTAAAAAGGGCTATTATTACATAGTAAAGCATTTCTTGATTGGAAAAGCACTAAACTTTAAGCAAACAGCATACATTGAAGTCTGGACTGATTTCAGTGAGAGCAGACATGCTTGCTGTAAAATCTGAGCAAAAGACATATCTGTTTTAGACACCTTTCAGAGATGGCTAGGGAAACATCTTGACAGAGCTAGAAGATGGATGCTGAGTATTAGCTACCCCACGTGGCTAGGCAAGGATCTACTGAACATTTCTTTCTGGAGGGTTTTATTGGTCAGGTCAGACAATTGATGGCCAAAGTGCTGAGTGCTCTGGAAACTAAAATGAAAGGCAGACATAGGAAGAAGACCACTTGCTTCTGAATTGCATACCATTTATCTCAAGGTAAATTATCTGTAAAATATTGATAAACAAAGTCTGAAATAGACTGATGTTTACTGAGTAATACTGTAATACACCCTGGAAAACCAGAAAAGAGAATTCAAATTATGGGCTTAATTGTTTTAATCAGCAATTAATATTTTAGAGGTAGTGGTAATAAGTTTTCACTATTGCTAACTAAATATCACATTATCTTCTCAAGAGTCCATTCATTATTACAAAATAGTTTTGAATGTTGTTGCATATGATCACTCCAAATCCTTTCCTCAAAATAGTTTTCAAATAAAAGGATTTATAGGGACATACTGTAACCTTGCAATATGAGTAAATAGGCATCTTCTGAAATTTAGGAGGTTAGCTTATGTAAAACTTAAACAAGTACTAAGAATAATATATAAAGATGCTTTGGACATTTTAGCAAAAAAAAAAAATGGACGTAGCATTTTGACAAACATTCCATGTTGCAGTAGTGAATTAATCACTAATTTAATTAAACTCAGTGCATTTTTTCTATTTGTAATAACATTTGTGTGTATATTGAAAATTCGAAAGAAAATCAGGATTCTTGCTTCACAGAGTGACAGAAATACTCCTGAAGGCTGATGTTAGGATATTTCCATAAAAGAATGGCAAATAAACACAAAAACACAGCACGAGGTGTCTGCCACCTCAGATGGCAAAAGAACAATTTTTTTTGGCTTCTTGTGTGTAATCTTCAGAATAGTGATTAGTTCTATGCTTTGAAGGCATACTAAAATTAGCAGAAATTTTTATTTCTGTTTATATATATTGGGAAGCCAAATACCACAAATAGCCTTTCTCTGCTAAGGTAGAAAGTTTGTACTTTTTCCTAGCAAATCTTGGTAGATTGTGCTTAAATATCAGAGTGCTTGGGGTGATAATGACAAGAGAATAAACATTTAGTAGAGAGCTGCATTGCTGATAGTCTTGTTAAGTTTCAAAGTACAGACTTCCTCAGTTTATAAACTTGAAGGTTGTAAAACCCTGACTATAATAAAAACAGAAATTAACTACAAGAGATTTGTAAGTCACATCATACAAATTACACTACGTGAGAGCTGAGTTATGCAAACCGAAGTCATATAAAAACCAGTGTTCAATAAATAAGTGAGCAGAATTCTCTGCTATGTTCTTACCAGTTCCTTGACTACATCATGTAAGATTCATTTTCAGGGATCTAACTAGAACAAAATAAGCATATGACACCTACAATTTAGTTGTTTATCCCAGTTTCAGATCTGTTCTTTCCCTGGTGCTTAATTACCATTAGAATAAGAAGGCATGCTACATAATGAGGTATTGGAAGATATCTCATCTGAGCTTTGCTAAAGATACCAATATTTATTGAAATATGCTTTATGTTTTCTAAGATGCTTTTGCCTCTGTACCATTGCAGACTACGTTTTACTGAGCAAAAGTCCCCCTGGAGTCTGATAATGAATGCATTATTGCTCTAAGCACAATTGAAAAGGAAGATCCAAAAATAGTTTCCATCCTTACCTGGAGTGACAGCATTAAAATTCAATCCCTTTTTCTTCAACCTCACACTGTTGTGTTCATGTCAGTGTTAATGTATGAGCTTTATGTCTTCTGAAAAACTAACAGCTCTAAACTGTTCTAAATGAGGAACATTTACCATATGCCATAAGAGAAGGCGTTGGCCTTGTTATTTGAAATGAGTTACTGTACATTAGTTGCACAGTATTGTCGCTGTAGCCCAGAAAACTCTTCAGATAGATTTTTCCTTAATTTTATGACCTACACTTCAAATATAAAATAGCACTGAAAATATACTTTTCCACAAAACAATAGAAATAGGACAGCATTTGAACAAGTTTTATATTATCATGGATCCACATGAACATACCTGTAATTACAGTTGCTGCCTTGGGGTAATGTGTTTCCAGAAAGATGGTTTAACTGGTTGACAGGCAATTATTCTCTGAAAAATGTAGGCTAATTAGGCAGTTCTTCTTTGTCATAGATATTCAGCTATTGTTTTCTACAGAGTGGCATGCCGACAGAAATATTGCCCCATTTATAGTCTGGTGACAAGGAAAAGCTTTTAAAACAAATTGCAAATACTGATATTATTTAGAAGACACTTTAATTTATCAAGAATTAATGTTGCTTTAATTGCTTAAGGAAAATAAAAACTTTTAAAAGCAGGAAAAGTTGCCTGTGTTCTCAGACAGTGGTGCTACTGCACCAATGGCTTAATTCTCATGAATGAAATGACTATGTGCTACAGTGACCTTTTATTTTTTTTCTGTACGTATGAGTGGTTCTCATTTATTCTGTAATAGAAACTGTATTGTTATATTTGTCTTCTCAGTCTTCCTCCTCTTTGAGAACTACAGTAGAAAGTCAACAGCTGGACTGAATTTTTCTTATTTAACTTTTGGTTTGGCTCATCTCAGGCCCACAGGACCTCTCCAATGCATGTGGTGCATTTTTCTTGAGGGAATATTACCTTGCTGAACAATAGACACCAGGCTTAGCTGAAAAACTGTAACACTTACCTATCAGTCAAGAGACATAGGCAGTTCAGATGAACTATGATTTCTTTACTAATGGAGTAGTCTCCTAGGCCAAATGAGCATTATAGAGTTGGGTGAACTCTCCTTGTGTCAGGAGATAAAAGGACACTATATGCTATGTAACACTTTGTAGTTGCAACAGCTGAAAGAAAAATGGATGAAGATGCAGAAGAAAAAATTCGGTTTCTTGAGATATGTTAGTGGTTGCAGTAGACTCATATTTTGCCTTCCAGTACAGCAGCATTTAATACAGACTTGATATTAGCACAGAAAATTTGAGGGCACTGAAAATCAGCCTTTAGAATCTCATTCCCATCTTGATTACTTCCGTATTTCCGCAGAAGAGTCAAAGACTGTCTAGTAAATCTTATCTAGTAAATATGATGCATTTCCTTCCTCAGCTAATGTCTGATGAATGCCAATATATAAAAAGGCGTAGTCTATACATATGAACAGAACAAAGTCAGAATATTAATAGGAAAAAGATTACCAGGTTCACTAGCACCAAATGCAGTAAGCACTGCTTGACTATATTAAAACCTGTGAGGCTGAATTAGTTGCCATCTTCCCTTATTTTCCTAGTCTTTCCAGACAGAGTTGCTCTATCTATCAAAATCTTTATCAAAAGAACTAAAGCAGAGTCTGAATTGAACATTTAAATGCAAATCACAGGGAAAAGTTCTGAATTCAGTCCTGGATGTGACCATATCAATGCATTTCCTGCTTGCAGATGGAAAATACAGCAGTTTCATGCTTATGCCTTTTAGATATGAGTGCCTGAACAACTCACTTCGTCTAGCTGAAGTTCCTCTTCTTTCTTTCCCAGCCAACACCATGCACACTGCCTCAAGTCACACCCAGTCGAAAAGATGGAGCTGCTCCCTTTCCACTGTCTTCCTTTCTCTTCCCTTCTGCTGTGGAGAGTGCTCTTTGTAACCCTTCATTTTCTCACTCTCACCAGCTGTCAAGGAAACTGTATTTAGACATGCAAAGATGTGCTTCAAAGGCTGACTTTCTGTCTTCCAGCCCAGCATCTCTAGAATGCTGTTTCTGAAGCTCAGTTGTAAAAGAAAGATGCCATACCAATTTTCTGTAATGTCTATGACAAGAATGACTGAAATTAGGATGAGACGTAGCAGTGAGCTGCACATACAAACAAATTGTCTTCAGCGAGAATCTTCAGAGAAAAGTGAAACATGAGTAAACCCCTTTCAGAAATGGAAACTGAGGACAAATGCTCCATAGAATCTAGAAGAAAATAGGATGATAGGATGATAGACATGGGAGAAATATGGAGAAAGGATGATTTTGGAAATCATATATATATATAATTACAGCATAATATTTTATACTTTGAAGATATTTGGAATAATTTAGACTTCTTAAAGCACTCTTTAAAATACATAATAGCATCTGTTAGCAACATTCCAGAAGAAAACCTGTATGATATTAAAGTTAACTCACCAACATTCCTGTAAATCTCCTGTCATACAAACATGGAAATGGATATTATAGCAGAAAAATATGTTCTGGTGTAGCCAGCACAGTATCTACAGGAGCAGATGAAAATTATTTTTATTCTAAATTGGAAATTCAGACATTCCTAACAGATACCCGCTATGTCCTTGAGTGTGAATAAGAAAACACATTTATATATTGTGTCTTTGGCCTCTACTGACAAAATAAATATTTTAGTGTCCAATCGTTCAGTCATATAGCAAGGATTCTCCACAAGAAAAATGCCCATTAAAATGGACTGTTTTCCTTCCTATTGTCCTTCCCTCTGCTATCTCTTCTTTCCTTTATTTTTATACTTCTTTTCCTCTTGTTGAAACAAATATTTCCCCCTTCATATATATATATATATATATATATATATATATATTTTAAGACTGAGAGCTGAATAAAAAAGTTAAGAAATATGAACCAAACAGTGTGGTCAGTGGCCTGCAAAGGTATTAATTTAGATCAATCTTTTTAGAAGTATTTGACCTGCAATAATACCTTACTTCTTTTGAGACACTGTGGAAATATTACTGAGTATATAGTATAGGGAGCCAGATATTTGATCACTTGTAATGTGCAGTTATGCTACAGAGACTCAGGAAGGTCAAGTTTTTTCTTTTATGCAATGGCCTTAGTGTTAGCTTTTAATTTAGAAAATAAGAAAAGTAATAAGAAAAATAAATAATGTATCATCTGAGCCTCCACAGACTGATTCAATATACCCAGAGGTGATTCTCTGGCATTGCAGAATAATAGCTGTGCTGAACTTTGGAGCTTGTGGGACATGTATATTTTTGAAGTTTAATCTGGCTTGAGTACTGAATGCCTGCCAGTACCTTAGTAATGGAATATGCAGCTTACACTTTTAAGCAGCACTGCATTTTTCTTGTTTATTGTTACCATAGAGATCCCTTGCTTTTCTGTTTTCTACTTTTCAGCATGTTTTCTCCATTTTTTATGATCTCTTAAATCTTCCTTTCTTCTTTACTTTGTTGTGACCATTTAAAAAAATTACCTTTTATGTGCTTTGCTTTCAGAGCAGTCCTTTCTCTCTAATTTCTATGTGCGACTACATATACCAAACATAATTCAATCAAATACCCACAGGGATCTGTTTTCCTTTGGCATGTCCTAGAAAATCTTCAACTGCAAGTCCATGAGAGCTCACTCGTGTCCCATATTTTAGCTATCAGTTCCACAAAGATGTCTGAAGTACCACAGAGTATATCACATAGCACTAAATCTTTGTTTCAGGATTAAAATTGTACTTACCATCTCCTTCTCATAGAAAGTTTCACCAAAATATTCTTGTTTTGTCTTATCTATATTTTTTCCCCCAGTTCTTAAAATGTCACTTTAAATTGTCTCATCCTCTTCCTCAAAGCTCTCCTCTTAGCAGAAGTGCGTTCCTCAGGACCTCATCTCAGGCTTCTGCCAACAACAACCTGTTTGAGGTAGGAACATCATCCCAAACCTTTTCCTTCCTCAGACAGTTCCTCATTAATCATCACATCCAGGTATTCCTAATAAATTTGTAACTCTGTGCAAATGATTACAAATATAGGATAGAGACAAAATATGAAGATTTTGTTCAAAACATAGAGAAAGCTCGAGTTTTGAAAAAAATCAGTGTATGGAAAAACATAAGGAGGATGCTAGGTGGGAAGCAATATTTACTTACACAGAGTGACTGCCATTTTCCCCTTGATACTTCTTTGAAGACAGACTGTTTGGAGCAAAGAGGATTCCACAAGGAGACTCAGACAAGCAGCCTGAAATTGCAGAGCCACTGGGGAATAGGAAGTAGACAACTATTTGTTTGCTTTTGGAAGGAACGGAGAAGAGTTAAAGGAAATCGTGTTTAGGACTGAGAGCAGCAAACTGGAAACACATTGCACTTCCTCTTCTCCAGAGATTAACTGCCCTTGGCTGATAAAAGGAAAATAACTCTGTAAACATTTGTAGGCTTAAATGTGCACAACACTTTCCTACACTTCAGTTGTAGTGAGGAAGCAATGGAAATTTGCTAAATGCAGCTGCTGTCAATATTTAGCATACATAAAGGGGTGATTCATACAAGAATAGTTATGGCTTCCACAGTGTTAAATGGATGGACACATTACCAGTAATGAGCTGTTTCAGTCTAAAGCAACCCAAACCATAACATGCAGTATGCAGCTTTACTGTTAAGAAGAACCAGAGCATGTCCACAAGGAAAAAAAAAATATGCATTTACTACCTTCTCCAATATTTCTTTCCTACAGTGATACTTTTACCATTTTTTGTTTGCTTCAGGTTGACGCTTCTGCATAATCAAGGGAAGTGTTTAAGGAGCAATTTTAGCACAGGGATTCGAGGGAAACATTCACATTTTTGGCACATGTAGTTTTGCAATTAAAAAAGTATTAAAAAAAGAAAAAGTACTTTGGTAGTCTCAGTGTGTCCATGAAAAATATGCAAAAGGAGCACTTATGTGCCTTTATATTATGTCTGGTCCTATATTGTTGGTAGTTTTTCGTAATGGTCATCACTGATGTGAAGGCAGAGATTTAGATCACTACTAGGCTTTGTGATGATTCTACATGAGTCACTTAATACTGTTTGACAGACTCGTGGCATTTATGGGTACACCCTCCCTGTAAAAGAACTAGTGTTTTGGGTTTGGTTTTGTTTTTATTTGCAATGACTGAGCTAGCAGCCTTTGTATTAGTTTTTATAACATTATTCCCAGGATAAATTTTATTACCCCTGTGTTTAGTATTTGTTTTTATAGTATGAAATACATGAGTCACATAACAGGGTGATTCTTTGGTTAAACCAGTCTGATGTTCTGAATCCTGCATTGTATAATTAACTTTGCAACTGTTAATTAAAAATGTAATTACCATTTATGATAAATGACCATGATACTATAAAGACTAATTTTTACTTGACTATAAAAAAGAGATGAAGATACTAGGAATAACCATGCATATTTTAATACAATACCTAACTTTCTATTCTGCTTGGCAGCATGCTTCCAGCACATAATTTTATGGTGCATATATACAAATAACAGTTTTCTAGCTCACTTTCATGGACTGTTAGCTCATGCTCATACCCATAATAAAAGGAACAAGTAAGGCTTTCAAAACTGTTTCAGTATTGAACATCCTAACTCACATAAAAAAAAAAACAACAAACCCAAAACAAACAAACAAAGAGATCCCACTACCTTCAAAACCATTTACCTGCATTGAGGTGGTCTTATACTTAAGCTGATTTCTTAGCAGACTTCAGCCCTGTTAATGTCAGATAGTGATGTACACTTGAAAGTAAATGGCTCTTTAGTTATTCCCATTTATTCTGATGGTAATTGGAGAAGTTAGTGGTCCTGGAACGTGTTCTGAGCTCTCCTACTTGAGAGCTCTAGGTAATATTATTATTATTATTATTATTAT
>WAAF01020804.1:71491-92099 GCA_013400475.1 Tricholaema leucomelas | reverse complement strand
TGTAGACAGCAATGAGGTCACCCCTGAGCCTCCTTTTCTGCAGGCTAAACACCCCCAGGTCCCTCAGCCTCTCACCAGCTTCATTGCCCTTCTCTGGACACATTCCAGTATCTCAACATCTCTCTTGAATTGAGGAGCCCAGAACTGGACTCAGAACTCAAGGTGTGGCCTGACCAGTGCCGAGTACAGGGCCAGAATAACCTCCCTTGTCTTGCTGGCCACACTGTTCCTGATACAGGCCAGGATGCCACTGGCTCTCCTGGCCACCTGGGCACACTGCTGGCTTATGTTCAGCTACTATCTACCAGTACCCCCAGGTCCCTTTCTGCCTTGCTGCTCTCCAGCCACTCTGTCCCCAGCCTGTAGCTCTGCTTGGGGTTGTTGTGGCCAAAGTGCAGAACCCTGCACTTGGCCTTGTTAATTCTCATCCCACTGGCCTCTGCCCACCCATCCAGCCTGGCAAGGTCCCTCTGCAGGGCTCTCCTACCCTCCAGCAGATCCACACCTGCTCCTAGCTTCGTGTTGTCTGCAAACGTATTGATGCTGGACTCAACCCCCGGTCCAGATCTTCAATAAAGATGTTGAGCAGGACATTTCAATCTTCTCTGCAATTCCTCTATTTTCTTCTGATTTATTATTGGTTGTTTTCTCTTTAAATGGTCACAGTATGCACCTAGTTTGGTAGCTGGTATAATTACTGAATTTAGATAGATGAGGTTTTGCTAATAAATTTGTAGACATATTGTGGATGTAATTGCAAAAAAATATCTGCTTTATTCTGCTCCCTCTTCCACTGTAGTTTATTTCCCCTTCTCATATAGACACACCTGCTCTTCCACAAACCATCGGCATATGAGATTCAGTTTCCTTTTTTGTTTTATCAATTCCTCTGTAGTTAAAGCAATGCTACATTCCTAGGAGGACAAAGACATCAGCTTCATGCCAGACAGTGAGAAGGACAGGTTTGGCAAGTCTTTGGCAAACAGGTTTCTTAATTTCTACCCAAGCTGGCAAATTAATCATATGGATTACTGTTACACAGACTAAAGGGCTTTCAGAATTAGTCTGAGTAGAAATAATGCCACTCACCCATGTCCAGAAGGCTTTGCTGTCATTTCACATTTACCTTGTGTGCATACAGGTGGAGTGCAACCCACCTGACCCTATGTGCATTTATGCTCTTCCTCTGGCTCCCTGGCAGGGTAGATCCAGGTACTAACAGTTAGAAAACTAACAAAAGCAACCAAATAGCCCTGTGCTGAGAAGGTGGGGTGCTGTGACCACAAAAGAAAACAGATCAGCTTAGATTGGCTGCAACTGTCAAGGAGCCGCACCCTTGTTCTTTTTTATCGTGCCAATCGTGATGGTATTTCAGCTCTGCACAGAGGGTTTGTTATCAATGGAACCAATACAGGGCTTTGTTTTTATTATTGCTGGATCAAGCATTTGAATATCTGCTGATCTTTCACCCTTGAGTAGTGTCATTTTTATTTGGAGGCAGACAATTCATCTACTTCCCCACAGACATATAGATGACTTTAGAAAAATAACAAGAGTTTATGTGAATTCTGTTTTTCTCAGGCATTTTTATTCCTCAGAGAGGCTTTCACGGGGCCAAATTACCATGAAAACTAGATTACCAGGATATTTCAGTTCCTTATGGTAAAAGTTTATGTCATTCATTATTGTTGACACTATACATACATACATCCTTGGGGAACTATGAAAAATACAAAAAGAAAACTCCTATAAATGTGGACCAAAACCATAAGAAAGCTGCCACTTAACTCAAGTATTCCCTGAACAAAGTGAAAACCAATTTTTTTCCCAAACAAGTAAATTTCAGGGCACAGTGCTGTCTGAACAGGTAACATTACGACATCAAATCACTTCAGATGGACCAAGAAATCAGTTGCTCTGAATGCAAGGTGCGAAGCAGTGAAGAGTCAGACTCTCAACTTAGACAAAAGCCACTGTATCTGTTCTTCCAGTACAGCCAATTCCTGAGGCGAAGACCTAGACTGATCTCCTCACTTTAATCTTGCAGGAAAGGACCTCAAGGGTGAATTTTGCCACCAGACCAAGACAGCTGCAGTGGGGGACAATCACTAAAAAAGCCAGTGATGCTCTCTGCACTGCCCCAAATCCTGCCTCTCCTTCCTACAAATCTAAGGCATGTGTTGTGTAGTCAAGGGTGTTCTTGGATAGGTTTTGCCATCGCTACATCACTATGCCAATGAATCCTTTGTAATGAAAGCAGACAGAGAACGCACTTGAGAGTCCAGATTGGATGTACTGTGGCTGTACTGAAGATGCTCCACTATTTCTTGACTATCAAAGGAGCTTAGGATGTCTATCATTCCTCAGCTGCTCCAGGTAGTTGGATAAAGAGAAGAAGAACTAAGATAGGCTCAAGTGTAGTAAGAGGGTGGGGATCCAGGAAGAATTTATGCAATAACCTTGGGGCAACAGTGCATGACTGCAGGATAAATATTCTTGATCTCAGCCTGACTAAGGGATCATTTTGAACACCTTCATTGTAGGACTCACACATGCCATGTCATTCCAGACTCTGAATTATGACCCCACCACCTTCCTGGGCAGCCCATTCCAATGCCAATCACTCTCTCTGGCAAGAACTTCCTTCTAACATCCAGCCTAGACCTCCCCCCGCACAACTTGACACTGTGTCCCTTTCTTCTGTTGCTGGTTGCCTGGGAGAAGAGACCAACCCCAGAATCACAGAATCATAGAATCAGTCAGGGCTGGAAGGGACCACAATGATCATCTAGTTCCAACCCCCTGCCATGAGCAGGGACACCCTACCCTAGATCATATCAAGAGAAGCCTTCTTACAGTGACATACATCAGGCTGCAAAATGGTCTTTCTCATGGAGTGGTCAAACCCCTATCATTTCTGTTATAAACAACAGTAATTCTTAGCATGATGTGCACAAAGCTGGAAAAATACTAAATGGCCTGCAAAATATGTCATTGAGATGTTACTGTTACATAGAGGCAAGGATGGGACTTGGGGCTTAGGGCCCAAAGAGAAAACCTACCTATTGCTAATAAGGAATTTACACTCAAGTTCATTTCTTCTAGCTGGGTACTCAGATACCAAGATAACCCTGTGGCATGCGCTTACAACTAGATAAAACATGGGAAATGACTCTCTGGGAGACAACAATGGGAGGACCAAAGAAATAACCCATTACTTTAAAGAGTTTTTTAGACTTACAAAATTAGTGTCAAACCTGCACTGAAAATCAACAAGACCCACGCATCTAACTCCCCCAGGATTCTCTGAAAATACTGACCTTAGGATGTCAGATTTTTCTCTCAGCCACACCAATATTAGTACGAGGGAAGTCTCTGCAGGAGATGTCTGAAAATGAGATCAGCACTCAACCATAAAGCACTGACAGAATCATCTGGAGCACACAGAGCTGTGCCCAGTGATGAGTATACGATTTCACTGGTTTTGTGTTTGTTACATTTCCCCCCCCCCCCATGTGTTGGTTTTGGTTTATCTGCTGTTTTGGTTTTGATTTGTGTTTAAGTGTGATTTACTTTGGTTTGCTAGTTCTCAGTCTATTTACAGAGAACAAAAGAATGCACTATGCAGAACAGTAGAATAATAGTGTTTATTTTCACAAGTTTGGACTGATCAAATAACTCACAAGTCCCAAAGTGGAACCATGCCTGAGGTGGGTTAGGTCATCTTGAGTATGGGGAAACAAATAGAAATATCCCATTCTTCACTATTGTTCATTATATTTCTGCCACTTGGGAGTTTTAACAATACCACATATATAAAACATTTGTTTTTGCTTTCTGCACTGTGCAGAGTTTTCTCAAGGCTCTTTGGTGCCTTCATTTTTTAATTTTAAAGGGTTGGTTTTTTTTTCCCTTGGGACACTGCAACGTTGCCATGCTTTGCTTGACTTTCTCAACTGATTTAGCAGAAAGGTAAGAAATGGCCCCTAGGAATGAGCCAGGGGTTCTGAAAATGATTTTTTTTTTTTGTTCTCTGAATGCTTCTGTTTAAAAATGGCTCTTTTAAGAGTTTTAACTAGTTTGCCTCACCTTCTCTCCTTTGACTCTTTTTCATGTAGATTCAAAACTCAGCCCAGCAGAAAGAAGCCCAACAGCAGAGTCTGCTGTTACTATCAGTGTTTTTTCCATCCCGTCAAGTTCACAACTCATTTTTATGCTGCCTTGAGTTCTGTCTTTCAAGACACCTCGCAGCAAAGGGTGCCTGCTCTCCTCAAAGAGCCTCTTCCAAGCCATTCACCCTGCTCACATCTTTAGATGCTCATGGTCCTGCTGAAGGATCCAGAATTGCAAGATAATCTAAAATCACTGCCAGTCTCCTTGAAAAGATAAACTTCCAAATCAGTTATTCAGCAACTGCTACTCAAACCTATTGAATTTTGCTGCTGTGACTTTCAAGAGCTGGCAGCAGGAATGATCAGAGTCACTGAAATATGAATCATAGCATCAACCACGTTGGAAAAGACCTCCAAGATCATGCAGTCAAACCTATCACTCAGCCCTGTCCAATCAACTGGACCTGGAGTTGTCTAGCCTGGAGAAGGGGAGGCTCAGAGGTGAGACCACATTGCTGTCTACAACTACCCGCAGAGAAGCTGTAGCCAGGTGGGGGTTGGTCTCTTCTGCCAGACAACCAGCAAGAGAACAAGGGGACACAGTCTCAAGTTGTGCCAGGGGAGGTCTAGGCTGGATGTTAGGAGGAAGTTCTTGCCAGAGAGAGTGATTGGCATTGGAATGGGCTGCCCAGGGAGGTGGTGGAGTTGCCATCCCTGGAGGTGTTCAGGGAAAGCCTGGCTGAGGCACTTTGTGCCATGGTGTAGTTGACTGGCTAGAGCTGGGAGCTAGATTGGGCTGGATGATGTTGGAGGTCTCTTCCAACCTGGTTGATTCTATGATTCTATGGGACTTTGAGCAACCTGGTCTAATGGAAGGTGTTCCTGCCCATAGCCTGTGGGGTAAAACTAGATGATCTTTAATGTCCCTTCCAACCCAAAACATCCTATGATCCTATATGGTTCATGAAGCTGTTTGTGACTTTGAAATAATGCTTCTGTTTGAAGCAGAAATACTTTTTCCCTAATAACCAATTCAAAATAACATGGAAATGGGTGGACAGGAAAACAGATTTTGGAGTGGAGGTCCATCTAATACTGCCCTCAGAGTCCTGTGTGTGAAGCAGTATGCAAGCCCAGCTTGCTGGCACCCTTCCCACTCGTAGTCACAGACAGCAGAACACCACCTACACGTTTGAGGGCTGCTGCCCCCACCTGGTATGCAGAAATGAAGGATGTGGAAATTGTGTGGGACAGGTCTTTGCTGACTGCTGAATTTGATAAACATTGAGAAGGGAGGATGGTAGAGTAAGGACACGAGTTCCAGAGTGTGAGCAGACATACATTTTGATGGCACACAAGTTATCTACCAGAAAAGATTTTATTCCATCTGGGTGGTATATAGGTGGGTTAAAGAGAGGCTTTAGGTGAATCTCAGTATCTGAAGGGGGCCTACAAAAAAAGCTGGGGAGGGACTTTTTAGGCTATCGGGGAGTGACAGGACTAGGGGGGATGGAGTGAAGCTGGAGATGGGTAGGTTCAGAGTGGCCGTGAGGAGGAAGTTGTTCAGCATGAGAGTGGTGGTAACCTGGAATGGATTGGCCAGGAAGGTGGTTGAGGCCCCATCCCTGGAGGTGTTTAAGGCCAGGCTGGATGAGGCTGTGTGTGGGAGAGCACTCTCCCTAGGCAGGCATGAGCTGTAAACATCTGAGCTCATGCTGCGAACTGTCCTTGGGCTGTCTGGGTCCCAGGACAGTAAGCTGTAAACAATGAGCACCCCACGCACACCTGCAGGGGGCTGAGCTTGCCATCCCACGGGGTGGACACCAGGGGATTGACTGACCTATCGATACCTTGTTTATAACTCTGAACCAATCTGTACCTTCCACTTGTGTAAACCTTAGCTAGATGGGCACACCTCTGCTAAAGGGGTATATAAGCTGTTGCACTTCCTGAATAAAGCTGCACTGCACTGCACTGACCATAAGGCTGCTGGCAGCTGAGTCCTCGTCAGTACCCCGATCGATTCTCGGCCTCCCTGGCACCCTGCTCCCCGCAGCTGCGGGGGAAGGGTGTGGTGTCCCTGCCCATGGCAGGGAGTTGGAACTAGATGATCCTTGTGGTCCCTTCCAACCCTGACTGATACTATGATTCTAGAATTAAAGTAGGGCAAGGGAAATTCAAGCATGGTGACAGGCTGAGGTACCCAGATGTCACAAGAAATGGTTTTGCATTATTTCTAGAACTATGGAAAGTACTTTCCTGGAAAGCAGGGAAAGAAGCATAGAAGCAGCAGGGCCACAGCTACTGTTCTTGGGATATTGTCCACATTCCCTGCCTCTTCTTTTCTAGTCAAGCCAGTGGCTTAATTTAGCCTTTAACGACCAATTCTGTCACCTGATTTAGAAAGAAAAATCACTGTCTCCAGGAACAGCAGCACCATAAGCTAAATAGAGTTGAAGTACAACTATACTGACGCCAGAAGCATGAATATGGCTCAGTGTGTCATCTCCTGGTTTGGCCTGCAGGATCAGTGCGGTGAACATAATGATTTTGTTTTCTTGATGCAATCCTTGGTAGCTCTGTAAGGAAGACAGCGACCTTTTTCTTTGGAAAAACTCCAGATTTGTATAAACTGGAGGATATTATTGTGTGTATTAAAATGTTCACAGGGTATTATCCCACAGCCCATCCCGTATTTGTTTTGGAAATGATTACATCTGGAAAATGGGAAGACTTCCAGTTAATTCCTTTACCTTGAAATATCAGCAAACACAAGGGTATTTTGAGATCACTCCCTGCTAAAAGATGAACAAGTAGCATTCACAGCTGCAAGCCAGAAAAGAATCCTTTTTCAAATGACACAAAATGGGTTAAGTTTAAAGTGTAAGTAGTTTCCAGAGAAGGGTGAGGAAGCTGATGAAAGGCCTAGAACACAGCCCTGTGAGGAGAGGCTGAGGAAGCCTGAAGAAAAGGAGGCTCAGGGGTGACCTCATTGCTGGCTACAACTACCTGAAGGGAGGCTGTAGCCAAGTCGGGGTTGGTCTTTCTCTTCTGCCAGGCAACCAGCAACAGAACAAGGGGACACAGTCTCAAGTTGTGCTGGGGGAGGTCTAGGCTGGATGTTAGGAGGAAGTTGTTGCCAGAGAGAGTGATTGGCATTGGAATGGGCTGCCCAGGGAGGTGGTGGAATCACCATCTCTGGAGGTGTTCAAGGAAAGCCTGGATGAGGCACTTAGTGCCCTGCTCTAGTTGATTGGACAGGGCTGGGTGCTAGGTTGGACTGGATGATCTTGGAGGTCTCTTCCAACCTGGTTGATTCTATGGTTCAGAGACAAGGGTGAGTATAAAGAGTTCTTCTTTCCTTGGAAGAAAGTAAACCCAGTTCAATTAAAGGCCATTCCCATTCCATACAGCCATTTCATGCATTACTGATGCATCTTACAAGCTTGTGGTTTATTTCTGCAGAAGTAATGAAATACTGAAGCCACCACTTGTCCCGGCTTTTGCAAAGAAATAGATATATACCCCTAGATATCTCACTGAGGGCATGAAACTGCAGACCTCTTTTCACAAAGACCTCCACCTCTCTTCTAAAATTTGCCTTTTTTTTTTTTCCCCCCACAAACGTCCATATTCTGACAGCTCCCTTGAGAAGAGATAGCATAGAAGCACCTCCAAGATCCTATGAAGTATACTGAAGGAAATAGATGTCTCCATGTATCCAAGACACTTCGATATTACTAGGCAAGTCCAGAACAGTGTGTGCTACATCGTCTGGCTTTCTGCCACAGGATTCATCATTGCTGTTTAAGTAACGTTGTAAAGACAGCTATTCCCAATATACAACCTGTTCATATGACAAGGAATGCTCCTGAAAACCCCAGAGACTTAGAGGGGCAAAAGTAAAGGTCCTCAATATTTCTCTAATTCATTTGACCATAGTTAAATAGTCCAAGACTATTTTGCTCCAATTACAGTCAAGTATAAGTTTCTCCCAGGACAGAGTAGCCTGGGCTGGCATCTGGGCTATCAGCAGTATTCCCATGCTGCTTTAGCCCCAGGGCTTTTTCCCAGAATAGAGCATTGCAACCCCATGGAAAAAAGCCTGCAGCAAGGTCAGGGCTGTGCTGCCTTCTTTATTGATGCATCATCAGAATCTTCCTTGACCGATGCAACAGGAGAGACGCAAAAGCTTCCAGTTCTGAGCAGGCAGCTACTCAGTAAGATCAAGGTTGAGGCATAAAATGAACAGACTATCTTCTTACATCCTTCTTTACCACTCTTCCTTCAC
Source organism: Tricholaema leucomelas (assembly GCA_013400475.1). Lineage (NCBI taxonomy): Eukaryota > Metazoa > Chordata > Aves > Piciformes > Lybiidae > Tricholaema lacrymosa > Tricholaema leucomelas. The sequence goes on along the minus strand of WAAF01020804.1, from coordinate 83,696 downwards.
AGTGAAAGTCCTCAAAAATATGGACTGTTTGCAAAAAATGTGTGTCAGATGTGAAATTATTAGCTTGTATAATTATTGATATTGTGCATACCATAGTTCCCTGCCTGCAAAAAAAAGGCAGCAAGCAAGTCTTAACCCCAGAGGGGTATTAAAACCAAACCATGCAAACGAGTCAGAATCCGTATCTTAGGCAATAACTGCCTTTTCTGCTACAAGCATTTTAATAGAGCAACACAAAACCAGCAAGCACAGCACTAGGTCCAAACCAAAGTCCAAACAACATTACAGCAAGTTTATCTTGCCAACGCTGCTTCCCTCCGAGTGTCAGTGCGTGGTGATATTTGCTTCCTCAGTTAGCCGAGAGGGAGCTGCACCTCAGCCTCAAGCCGGATTTAAAGTTCTAGTGTCTTCTACTAAACTATACATTCAGACTGTCATAGAGTTCTACCTAACAGAGGGTTGGTTGGACAAGTACACTTGACTAAAATAGCATAATTGAACTATTCAGGCCAAAAATCTTCTAGTGCCGATTTGCTGAGAGCCTGGAAATCGTCCCTCAAAAGACTCCAAGTTCTGTGAATTGTCCAACCCATCTATGGGCTGCTAAATTTGGAATCCAGGCATGTTCTTGCATGCAGAGGAAGCTTCTTGGGAGGGAAATTCTTGGTGAGGGATTTTGCAAAATTAATGACAAATTTGGTCTGTCTTGTTGGGAGTGGTAAAGACTGGTCTTAAGTCCAAGCAAAGAAGGCTGGCTTTGCAAGAAGAGAGTTTGAGGCAAGATGTAAGAAGGAGGATTTTTTTTGCTGTGGATCTGTTCCAAGTCTGTATTTGACTGACTGGTTTGCCGATTCATCTACGTATCTCAGCTCTGTCTCCCAGGAAGTCTTGAAGTAACCTCTTCTGAGTTCACCACTTCACAGAAGGTACAGAATGTATTTGAGTGTTCACAAACTGTTACTTGACAAAAGACCTAACTAGAACCCCCTGGTCCTGACACACCTAATTCATTTAGTCCCAACACAATCAACATTGGAAGCCAGAAAGGGATGCTAATTTTGCAACAGAACTATAAGCGTGTTGTCACTGCCTTCACAGCTCTGTGAAACTCCAACACATCCCACCCATGCTTTTTTCCAAATCACAGTCAACCTCTTTTAATCTTCTCCTCACAGCGCAGTTGCTCTTACTCCTTCGATGCCTTTAGCTGCTTCTCTCCTGCGCAGTTCCACCAGGAGCTACGGAGCTCTAATTGCACTGAGGTTGTGTGCACCAAAGCTTCAAGCACCAGCATGACGTTGCTCTTGTCAGGTCTCCTTGCTGATACCCAAGGCTATCCCGCCAGCTCCGTGCTCGGCAGCCACTCAGCCTCACGCAGTGCGTTCCAGGAGGCTCCTCTCGCCGGACAAACACACCGGCCCCGGCCCAGCGGCGGGAGACAGGTGGTGGCCGGCTGCAAGGAAGGCCAAGAGACCTGTCTGGGAGCGCGATGCTGCCCGAGCAGCAGGGTGTCGGGGCAGGGCACGGACGGGATGCAGAGGAAACAAGGGGGACACAGAGGGGACGCGGGGGACGAAGGAGAAGGGCAGGGAAGCGCCGCGCGAACCAAAAGCCCACGTGCGGCGCGCGCCCAGCTCGCGCCATCCCGCCCCCGATGCTCCCCGCCCCCCGGCGGCCGCGGATTGGCTGTGGGCCTCACGCGAGCCGCGCGGAGGGAGGAGGTGGGGGGGAGCGGTTGCCCGCGAGTAACCCCGCCGCCGCGAGCGCCCCGCGCGACCTTTCTCCTGCATCGGCGGTGACGCGGCGGCCGCGCGCGCCCTGTGTCCGCGCGCGGCAAAGATGGCGGCGCTGAGCAAGTCCATCCCCCACAGCTGCTATGAGATCGGGCACACCTGGCACCCCCGTTGCTCTATGGCCGTCCTGCACGTCACGCAGGGAGCGCTCTCCGAGTCCCTCCGTATCTACGGCACCCTCTACCTGGTGGGTGAGCGTGGATCTGAGTGGGGCTGGAGGGAAGCCTGGCCTCGGAGGGGGCATGAGGGTAGTATTTGGCCTGGGGAGGAGGGCAAGGGCATGACGGCAGTGCCAGGCCTGAAGAGGGGGCAAGGGCACGAGGGTAGTGTTTGCCTTGAGGAGGGGGGGCAAGGGCATGACCGCAGTGTCAGGCTTGAGGAGGGAGCAAGAGCATGAGGGGAGTGTGTGGCCTGGGGAAGGGGGCAAGGCCAGGAGGGGAGTGTGTGGCCTGGAGAAGGGGCAAGGGCAAGAGGGGACTGTCTGATCTGGAGAGGAGGTAGGGGCATGAGGAGAATGTCTGGTGTGGAGAGAAGGGCAAGGGCATGAGGAGAATGTCTGGCCCGGGGAAGGGGCAAGGGCGTGAGAGGAGTGACTGGGGAGGGACAAGAGCAGGAGGTGTATGGGGATATGAGGAGGGGCTGGCCTCGGCGGTGAAGGACATGAGTGATCGGGGAGTCTGGCTTTTGGCGAGGTGTCAAGAGGATGGTCTGCTGGAGTGGGCAAGGGTTTGAGTGGTATGGGGAGAGTGGAATGGCCTAGGGGCAGGACCCGAGGACTGTCAGAGGTGGGAGAGTTTGTTCTCGTTTTCAGATGGAAGGCATTGATATTAGGGTGGGGGGAGCCTGACCTAGGGTGTAAGAGTGACTCTGTAAGCGATATGGAAGAGAAGCCTGGACTGAGGTGAGGAGGAGAGACAGGAAGAGTGTTTAGAAGGGATATCAGAGTGTGAAGAACCTGGCATGTAGTGGGGAGGAAGGGTATGAGGGATGTTTTGGGAGGACATAAGGGATATCAGAGCAGAATGAGTCTGACCTACTGTGGGGAAAGGGCATGAGGCCTATCAAGGGAGGGGGCTAGTTGGGGGGGGAGGGGGGAGAGAGAAGAGGGTATGCTGGGAGAGGAAAGACAGGAGAGATGTCAAGGGGCAGCATGACCCTGGGGCAAGGGGATGAAAGAGCAAAAAGGATGTTTAGGGGGGAGTCTGGGGCTGGGTTGGAGAGAGATGGTGGTGGGAGCAGCTTGACTTGAGGGTAGGAGGACATACAGGGAATAGCCTGATGCTTGAGGGAGGAGACTGCCCCTGTGCCTAGGAGGGGAGAAAAGGGGTGTTGGGGTCTGGTGACATAACATGCTGTGAGAGGTGAAGCTGTTGGGTTAGGAGGGCCTGGGTACAACCTGAACATTGTGTTTTATAGTTTTCCAGTACCTGTGATAACCAAATAAAAAGATTTCATATTTGCCTGTGAGAGTAGCATTGTGTCTTTGGCAAGTGTACTGCATGTGTATATTGCTGTTGGTGGAGACACCTTGGTAATCAAAGCCTTAGGATCAAGGAGATTCTGTGGTATAATTAAACAAGGCTAAAAAAATACATGGAAACTCAAGGAGTCTTAAGTATTCAGAGAGTATCCTAGAACTGAAGTATCTTGGTTTGAGCATGCAGTTAGGTTTGCTTATATCACCTCAGCACCTGGCTTGTTTCCAGCAAATTACAGTATAGGTAGAGGCGCTGGGATCTGCTTGCATCCATCTGTGTAAACATATCCTGAAAGCTGATCTAAGCTGAAATTGCTGCAGGTGAGCCTTTCCTTCTGTCTTCACCTCTGTGTTCATTCTGTAGTGGTGCTTGGAGAATTGAGTAGTGAGCTGGCTCTAAGCTAAGTCTTAAAGAAAGAAAAAAAAAAAGTAATTGAGTCTGTGCTTTCAACTCTGTACCAGTGCTGGTACAACAAAATATTCAAGCTATGTAATAGAGAAGGGGGGAAGGAGTGGGACAGCAGCAGTCCTGACATAATTTGTTTAAGCTCCTGTTGAAGTGTTCCTTGAGTGAAAATAGTGATGACATCTAATTACATGACCAAAAAAAAAAGTTAATAACTGGTAGCAGGGTGGACCTAAGGAGTTGTTATGGCTGACAGTGAGTATTTTCAGTCTCAACTGACAGAAACCTAAATGGCAGCTGTTTGAGCTGAGTAAGCTGGAACCGGAAACTAATAGAGCATTGCCTCTCCTTGCCCCTTCCCCCTCTCTGGTAATTTTTTATTTATAGCTGTTTTCTGATCTAGTTTACTGTGTGGGAGCATGAATACTTCTAGCAACAGAGAATGGGCCTGGAATGAGCTGTGAGAGATATAGTGGTGATCTGCGAGGTCTGCCTAAAGATAAAGCAGCTTAAACGGCTCTGTAATTAAACCAGTGTTCTCCAGCAGCCAAGCCTGGTAAAGAGATTCCTGGTCATAGCTCTGCTATGGTTCACTCAATTGTGCAGTCATGTATTAAGGGAAAGTTTCCCCTTTCTGTTTATTTGAGAAGAAAATCTAACCTCAAAGTGCTTTTCTGATCTGTTCTACATTGTGGCCTTATGAACACTTACACCTTCTCATAGATCCAAGGTTGGGTGGAAAACTTCTCAACCATTGTCATTGCTGTACTGCAAAATGTTTGTGTCATTTTTACATTACTTTCTTTAAAGTCTTTAATTTTCTTAGATTTTTATTGTCAATGTTGATTTATCAGAGTAATTTAAAGCTGATCTTGCTCCTGGACACATAACTGTGTTGCCTTTTTTTTTTTTTAGTGTAGTTTTGGACCTTATCTCTCTGAGCAGATTCTGTTCATTCACCGACCCAGAAGAGGTTACTACCTTGCTTTTAAGCAGGGTAATTTGCAGCTGCCTTAATGAACTGTAATGATTTATTGAGCAGGGTTTGACAAGCACCAGAGCCAGCATAAGGTAAAGAAGGAAAGGGTGCTGTGGGGACTGCACAGGAAAAAGCAGAAGCCTTGCACATTAAGTAGTTTGGCAGGAAAAGAACAGTCCTGAATTAAGAGAATTATCACTAGCGTCATCCTTTGCTGGGCTTAAAGCTGTTCTTTTATTTATAAATGAAATAAATCACAGTTGGACTGTAGAAATGTGCAGCCCTTTTCTGTATTCTGCAGTTCACACAGGAGGATGAACTGAAGTTACTTTATCTTTCTAGTTATATCAGTGCACATTTTTGGTACTACTTAGTCTCAGTCCTTTTTATTACTCAGCAGCAAAAAAATTGCACTTTATTGTCCTATGTCAAGCCAGTAAAATAGCTGCTTCTTGTTTGTTCCTTCTATTTCTGCTAGTTAATAACTAAGGAAAGTAGATGAAAGAGTTTCATTTAACAAAAGCTTTTATGGAAATGAAAGAGAATGAATTGCTAGAAGTCTTTCTGGGACAGGACATAGCTAGAAACAGTTATAATCCAGGGTCCAAACTCCTAACATCTGCACTCACATCCCTTAAATGTTTTGTTGCTCTTCAGTCAATGAGAGACTGAAGTAAAATTAAGTGGTGCTAGTACTGGATGAGTAAGATTTTGATTTTCACCAAGTGGTTGTAAAGAGTCTTTGCTTTAAATTAGTGTTGTACTGTTCTGATTTATTTAGTTGTAAAAAATAGTGTTTCAGAGATCATACTTAGACTGCCTGTATCTTTTTCTGCAATACAAACTGATTGCTTTAGCAGAAGTAAATTTTATGTCTGAATTGAATTATCTCTCCTCATATGAAGTGGCTGACAGGAATGGCTATTTTGTGATTAGGATGACCTGATTTTGACAAGCCAAGTGTCCTAATGTGTAGATCTTCAGAAGCTTACTTTATACAAAACCCACACACATCGCCTCCGCCCCCTCAATTAAAACATTGTTTGCCATCTTATACACCCAAAAGAAACTCCTAACAATCTCCTGTAAACCTTATAACTTTTTAAAAACTGACTGCCAGTGAAGAAAACTTTTCTTGAAAGGTGCTTCATCAGAGTTTGCTGTACTTTTTTCTGTCTGTACTTCTGTTTTAGGTTAGTCGAGGCTAAAGGAAATGTGCAGCTGTTTGTTGTTTTCAAAATCGAAGAATTTGGACTTCTAGAAATTCACAGAAGTGGGGAAAGGAGAATAATTTCACAGTGAAATTGCATAAAGATGGAGAAAGGGAAATGGGAAGGTAGAATATTTGATTTAAATTGTCTCAACTTCTGTTTTTTGGGATTTCTGCTGATTTGACATGGGTAATCTGTCATTCATCACATGCAAAGTCCTCTGTTTCCTGAGGGCTTGTAGGGTGGTGCATGTTTTGCAGTAGATGAATGTGTGCAGTCATCATGCTGAAGTTTTTGCAGTATATCGAGGTAATAAGAGCTGGTGGTGGTAACATTTTTTCACCTATTTAGATTACAAGAAATAATCTTTGCTAATTTGCAATTAACTTTTTGCCCATGGAATGACAAGAGTCATCGGTGTCTTTCACCTTTTCTTTCTTCTCGTTTGATCATCTGTTTTCTTCACTTAAGCCAGGCTCTCTCCCTGCCTCTCCAACCTGACTTCTGTCCTGCTCTTCCCCTCTTGAACACACTCTCGACCTTTCCCTGTCCAGTGACATCTCTCCACCCCAGTGCTATCCCTTTCCCACCCTGCATCTGCTGCCCTTCACCCAGTATGCCTGGGAACAGCTTAAGCAATGGCCTCTTGGAGGTTCATACTATTTACTGTTAGCTTACTTTTGTCTCTGACTCCAGATGCCTCTCTCCCAGACAGATCTGGTGTAGAGGAGAGGAGTGACAGGCCTAAAGCAGCACGTGTGCCAGCGACGCTGTCTTGTGTGTCCTCTGCACTGGGAGATAGTTCAGTCACTTACATACCGTAACAAGTGTAAGCTGAGCCTACTATTCCAGTTCATTTTTAAATGGTCCTCAGGGCTTGCTGCTATATATTTTTTTCCCCACCTGATTTCTTGTCTTACTCTTTTTCATTCTCATTTAGTCTTATCTGGAATCTTTTTAATACTTGTACTCTGTCTGTTTTTTCCTCTGCTTGTAATGTCCTTCTGGTTCTTCAATGCCAGTTACTTCCTTTATCTTTCTGTGCTAAGAAGGTTTTTTTTTTTTTCCCCCCCATACTTCGGATTTCAGTGCTGCTGTCTTCCTAGGCTCATTTGTCTTCTGGATGTTTGTTTTCTTTCTCTTAGTTTGCATTATTTCTTTTGTAAGCTCCCTGGGACGGTGTTATATGTAATGTTTTTAAAGACACAAGTGCTATCAGCAGTTGCACATTTCTAAGGTGGTTTCTTTTTTCCTCTGTTAACATGGATAGGACATTAAGATTAGTACAGAGCAGGACAGGTAGCCTTGCCCATGACAGCTGTCAAGTCTCTTCACAGATAAGTCACTGACTGACTAGAGGTAATACTGGGAATAAGCCTAATTATTGCACTAATGAGTCATTTTGAAAACTGTTGGATGGAAGACAGAATCATCAGGTTGAGGTGAGGCAGAATGAAGCTTGTCACATCCCTTTCCTGGCTATATGCACCTTGTTGTGGGATAGGGCCAGAGGCTGGCCCTGAGAATGAATGGTGTACACCGGTGGCGTGCTGCTGCCTCAGGGTCAGTTCATGGGTGGCTTCTCTTAGGAAGAGCTCTTTAAACCAGTTCTGAGAAAAGCCAAGGGTCCAGCTAGCACTAAACCAGTTCTTCTATTATCTGCCAGCATAGACCTATTCATCAAGTATGATATTTCTGAGGTGTGTGAGAAGGCTGTACTGGCTGAATGGTGTATCTAAAATAGTCTGGGATTTCTGGGTATATTAGATTGCAGGGTTTTATGTGTTTGTTCCATGATTGTGTATTTCAAAGTACTGTGAGGAGACAAATAAGAATGTCATTGTTACTCTTGAATATGCTTCTGTATGCCAGCTTGAATCTCTGGGACAGACCATCAAGAAACTGCCTTCTGTTGGGACCCTGTAGCTGGGGATGCTGTGATGGTGGTGTGTGATTGTGTTGTGTTGGACTATCTGTGTGATGTCACACAGAATCATAGAGCTGTCATGGCTGGAAGTGACCTCAAAGATATCTGGTTCCAACCCTGCTGCCATGGGCAGGGCACCTCACACTAGATCAGGTTGCTCAGAGCTCCATCCAGCTTGGCCTTAAAAACTTCCAGGGATGGGGCCTTTACCACCTCCCTGGGCAACCCATTCCAGTGTCTCACCACCCTCATAGTGAAGAACTTTTTCCTAACATTCAATCTGAATCTACCCACTTTTGGAGTTTTGCTCCATACCCCCTAGTCTGTCACTACTCAACATCCTAAAAAGTACCTCACCAGCTTTGTTGTAGGCCCCCTTATGATACTGGAAAGCCACAATAAGTTGTCCTTGAAGCCTTCTCCAGACTGAACGGTCCCAACTCTCCGTCTACACAGGAGAGGTGCTCCAGCCCTCTGATCATCCTTGTGGCCCTTCTCTGGACACATTCCAGTGTGTCTAGGTCTCTTTCTGTAATAGGGGCTCCAGAACTGGATGCAGTAGCCCGGGTGGGGTCTCACCAGATTTTTGGTGTAGACACTACGAATACTGGGAACCAGCAAAAATCTTTCAAAAGACTGTTTATCAAGGAGGTGTAAATCTGTTATCTTAAGGTGGTACAGCTTTGTAGTACAGTGCAAGAATTTTAGGATAGAAGGAAAACCATTGAAAATTTTACTCAGATGTTTCTAGAGGAATAAAAAATAGCCCTCTACTTGTTTAAGGGCAAGCAAAGCAAGTGGTGAAGTAGTCATGAAATGAGAGAGATGCCAGGATTGAAAGTATTTAGATGTCATTCAGAGAGTGTGTGGGTACTCTTCATTTTTTTTTTTTTTTGGTTAGCTGGATGATATGGAAAATTAAAAAACAAAAGCCAAACCAAAACAACCCAACCCCCTGATGGTTGTCCTCATATAATATCTCACAAAGGAGAGAGGAAATCACAGAGCAGGAGGCACATGCTTTTTCCTCAGACTATTGCAGGAACTGGCTTATGAAATGAAAAAAAATCTAGAAGCCTGCTTTTGTAATCCATGAAATCAGGGAGGGACCAGCTAACTGGAAAGCAACACATCTGAGTTAAACACACGAGAAGCAGATTGATGATTTGAACAACTGTGTCTTTCCAAACCCAAGTGTTACCTGAGAGCGTTTTGAGATTAAGCTGCTCCAAAGTACTTTAAAATGATTTTTATAAAGCACTTATTTTCTTTTAAAATTAAGACAAAAATGCAAAAGAATTTATAAAGAATGTAATTATGAAAGAAATCTGACATCAGTCTGTAGGTCTGCCTGATGCTTGAATAATCTGAGGTATTTTCTAACTAGTTCAAATACTGAAGATTGTCTTGCTTTTATTATGCTCTTGTGACTTAAAAGCCAAGGAAAGTTTTATAACTTAAGTGATTTGCAGTGTATGCATTGTATAAACCATCAACACAGCGTTACTGATTATCTTCAAACTTGCATTTTAAAGGTGCCAAACAGTCATGCCTGTAAATATCATTGAACTCTACCTTCCTGTAGATTTGGCAAGGTGTTTGAATAATTGCAATGTATTTTTTGTGAGTAAAATTTGTTGTGATGTGCTTGATTTCAGTTGGATATATATGTAGGAGTGAGAGAGAGGTGATAGTGCTTTTTTTTGAGTTTCCATTAATCAGTGCTGTATGTGTTGACCAGTTTCACTAAAACTTGATGGAGGGGCAGTGTTCTTAAAGATGTACACCTTGTGCAGTTAGGAAATGGTGGTTGATGGAGGAGGGGGAAGAGAAAATAAATGATATACCCGTGATAGAGTTGGTGGAAGTCTGTGGTTTTTTAGCCTGCCCTGTAACCTGTCAGACTGTTTACATTGGTCAGCCAATTAGCACATTCATTAAGTCAAACCATCCTTTGTGAGTGATGCCTCCTGTGGAATTTGTAGTTCAGGGACATGGGTGAAGCCAGGGGAAACTGAAGGTGAAGCTCAGGTTATTGTGGTTGGATGATGATTACTTGTAGGCGTTACATGACACATTATTAAGATAATCGAGCCTGACTGGTGCCTCTGATCGTGGGAAAGATTATTTTGGAGTTTCATGTTCCTTTTCTGCAGGAGCATGTTGATAGCCTAGAAAGTCTTGCTATTAGTCTTAGTTACTAGACTGTGTAGCTGGTGTTAGAAGGATGACGTTGGAAGTGAATGTGTTCTTAAAATGGTGGAGTAGATCAATTTTGATTTTTTTAGTTCTATAGGGCTTAAAATATGTATATGAGGACAAAAATAGAAAAAGAAGAGGACCTCAGTAGTGCTCTTCCACAAATTGATGATATCCTGAATCTGGTGGGCTGACTTTTCTTCTCCACACTAAACAACCCCAAGTTTCTCAGTCTGTGTTCATAGGGGAAATGCTCAAGTCCTCCAGTTGTCCTCATGGCTCTCCGTTGGACTGTTTGCAGCAGGACCCTGTCTCTCTTGAACTGGGGAGCCCAAAACTGGACCCAGTACTGATCCTGGGAGAACACCACTGGCTACAGGCCTTCAGCTCGATTCTGTGCTATTGATGACAACTCTCTGACCTCTGTTGTGGAGCCAGTTTTCAATCCACCTCACAGACCAGCCATCTGTGCCGCATCTCCTGAGCTTATCTCTGAGGATGTTGTGTGAGATGATATCAAAAGCCTTGATGAAGTCAAGGCAGATAACATCTAAGATGGTAATGGCCAAAGTGTTTTAATGAAAGTTAAATCAGAACTTGTTTTAAGCTGCAGGGGAAGAGGAGCAATTACCATTTGAAGAGTACATCTATGCTCAGTTTACGTTGGATTGATAAACAGGGGAACAAATCTTCCGGTCTGGGCCAGGTGCATAAAAGATGATCAGCTCTTTAGTGAGTTGTTCTGATGCTTGTATATTCAAGGATGTTGGAGGACAGGTTTGTGGTTATGTCTTTGGCTGTGTTGTCTGTCGTTCATTAATCTGTCTATTTGATCCCTTTGTTTATAAGTAATGAAGGTGTGTTGTGGCCTTCAAAGGCCTCCTAACTGTGATGGTTTGGGTGTCCCCCGCCCCCCACACTTTTAGAAATTACCCAGACTAGACTCAGTCGGCTCTGGAAATTTGAATGAAGCTTATATTTACAGCTGGCACAATTTACAAGCAGATATTCACAGTATATACAGTTATATACAGAAATATATAAGGTAAAAAAGGTAATACAAACACAATTCCCCTCCCAGAAACCTGAGTCCCCAGGAGGGGCTCTCAACCACCCCTCACCTTCCCCCTACCCCTCTCAACCTTACCCCAGTCCCAAGGAAGAATGGAGGTTCGGCCAAAAGGGTTAAAAGCAAGGTGAAGCAGCCAAGCAAAGGAGGGTGAGGTTAGAAAGCAAGATGGAGTCCAGCCAGCAGCCACGAGCTCCCCAGCAGGCAAAGTTCCCCAGCGAGGAGAAGAAGCAAATGCCCTAATCTTTGTTTTGCCTTTCTTCTTTTGTATACATTTCAGCAAGACTGTGAGCGAAGTAGACCTCACCATTGTTTTCATTTTACAGCCTATCATCTAGTTCTTCTCACCAAAACATGCTAGCTAGGCTCAAACTAGCACACTAACACTGCCAGATCTGCATTTAAAGCATAATTGAATTTTGAGTTTCAGGTTTTAAACAGTTCTGTGCAGAAGTGAGTGAAGAAGGTGTTTTTTTTGTTTTTTTTTTGTTTTTTTTAAGCAAGTCAAAGTCTTTTTGCTTTCAGTTTTGCCACAGGTGATGATGGGATCATTGGCTGTGCTGAATCCATCTTCAGGTGTGTGAAGGGAATCATCTTTCCCTTGTGCTTGACTTACCTTATTCAAGAGGCTTTGCATGACCACATTCTTAGTACCAAAGTAATCATGCTTGAGGCCAGAAATATTTTCCCTGGAAGTCAGATTGGCAGGCATTTAATGCCTTCCCTTACTCCTGTGTGTGCATGAGGCACAAATGTCACACAAGGACAATCAGTGTATATTTCATCAAATCAGTTTCTCATTTAGAGGTGTAATTAAAGAATAATATATTTGTCTTCTCTGACCATAGCATGCAAAAGCTTGGTCCTCTGAGGACTGCAGTGTTAAGATCTATCTAACTTTCATCCACATGCATGTATAGCTTACCCTTATTATAATACACAGACTGTTGTTTAATGGTCTCTTCTGGGCTGCATGTAGGAGAGGATTGAAATTTTGTTGTATGGGTTTGCAAGTCACCAAAGAAGTACAAACAGGCATTTAAAATATTGAAACATCTTTTAATGCCTGCGTTAAGGTATTTGAATGCATGAAAATATTCTGACTACTTATTTCTTAATATTTTACCATATCTGAATCCTTTTA
>WAAF01020804.1:42427-70961 GCA_013400475.1 Tricholaema leucomelas | reverse complement strand
TGTTGGGGGCTCCAGTTTTTCTTCAAACTGCCATTCATGTGTTTCTTCTCCTTCTGTTTTTTCTTCAGACTGTTGGACTAAACAGAATTTGTGTATGTGAATAGAAGGAAATTGGGAAGTTCTGAAAACTTTGGCAGTGCGTTATTTGTTTTAAATATCGTTTTGCTCGTAGTTGTTGAGTGCTTGGGCATCTAAAAAGTACTTCTTAAGGGAGACTGGGAATACAGGATTTATTAAGTGAGTATATTAGAAATGAGAATATAAAAATGTTAGCAAAATGAGACTCATGTTTCTAGAGCTACACTGGCTTGAGCTCTGCTGCTTTTCATAGAAGAAAGTTAAAACAGCGGAAAGGACTGCAAAGGCTGTCACAGGCAAACAGCTCAGCTGCTTGGTGTTGATTGTGGATTACGAGTACTGAAATCTCTGTTTAATGCTTACAAAGGCCAAATAAAGACTGCATCAGGACTCTACTGCTGCTTAAAATTTCTTTTTAGTGAATAAAACAGTTTAAGAAAACTTTGTGGGGAGAGGAAAATGTCAGTTTGTTTTTGAAATGAGGGATTCCTTTATTACTTTCCAAGTATTACAGAATCACAGAATGCCAGGTTGGAAGGGATCCCAAGGATCATCTGATCCAAACAGTTCTTAGAACTGGTTTACTCTACACTGACTAAAATGCTTAATTATTGATAGGGTTGGAATTTTTATTGATAGAATCATAGAATGGTTTAGGTTGGAAGGGACCTCAAGGATCATCCAGCTCCAACCCCCTGCCATAGGCAGGGACACCTCCCACTAGAGCAGGTTGCTCAAGGCCTCATCCAGCCTGACCTTAAACACCTCCAGGGAGGAAGCATCCACAACCTCCCTGGGCAACCTGTTCCAGTGTCTTAACACCCTCACTGTAAAGAACTTCCTCCTAACATCCAGTCTAAATCTCCCCTCTTCCAGCTTAAACCCATTCCCCCTCGTCCTAACATTACTAGACCGTGTAAATAGTCCCTCCCCAGCTTTCCTGTAGGCTCCCTTCAAATACTGGAAGGCCACTATAAGGTCTCCTCGAAGCCTTCTCCTCTCCAGGCTGAAGAGCCCCAACTCTCTCAGCCTGTCCTCATAGCAGAGGTGCTCCAGCCCTCTGATCATCTTCGTGGCTCTCCTTTGGACCCGCTCCAGCAGTTCCATGTCCTTCTTGTATTGGGGGCTCCAGAACTGCACACAGTACTCCAGGTGGGGTCTGACGAGAGCAGAGTAAAGGGGGAGAATCACCTCCCTTGCCCTGCTGGCCACACTTCTCTTGATGCAGCCCAGCACTCGGTTGGCTGTCTGGGCTGCATGTGCACACTGCCGGCTCATGTTGAGCTTCTCGTCGACCCAGACCCCCAGGTCCTTCTCCTCAGGGCTGCTCTCCAGCCATTCATCACCCAGCCTGTATCTGTGCCTGGGATTGCACCGACCCAGGTGCAGGACCTTACACTTGGCCTTGTTAAACGTCATGAGGTTGGCCTGGGCCCACCTCTCCAGTCTGTCCAGGTCCCTCTGGATGGCATCCCTGCCCTCCAGCAAGTCAGCTGCGCCACACAGCTTGGTGTCATCTGCAAACTTGCTGAGGGTGCACTCAATTCCTCTGTCCATATCACTGACAAAGATGTTAAAGAGCACTGGTCCCAGCACTGACGCCTGAGGAACACCACTTGTCACCGGTCGCCAGGTGGACATTGTGCCATTGATCACCACTCTCTGCATGCGACCATCCAGCCAATTCCTTATCCAGTGAGTGCTCCACCCATCCAGTTTGTGCTTTTCCAGTTTGGTGACCAGGATGTCATGTGGGACAGAGTCGAATGCCTTACTCAGGTCTAGGTCGACGACATCAGTTGCCCTTCCCCTGTCCATTGCAGCTGTGACTACATCATAAAAAGCCACCAGATTTGTCAGGCATGATTTGCCCTTAGTGAAGCCATGCTGGTTGCCGAATAAATACATTTTAAATGTTAGGTAAATGTATCAAACTTAAATATCGTTTACCTGCAGAGAGTAAATCTGCTTGAGAAGTGCCATTACCTGTTACTTTAAATGTCAGTGACAAACATACTGGTTTTCATGATACAGTTTTTATGATCTATTGGATAGGTGGTGGACATTGAATACATTAAATCTTTTACTCCATTTGTAGTCTCTTCTGTAGAGAGATGTGTGTACAGGGTAAGATTCTGATCTTATAATTTTGTCATTTTTTAATGGATGATGTACAGCATATGTGTAAATGAGAAGTGAAAATCATGAACTGGAATGGAAAATGGTGCAGTCAGTGATAGCTCTTAATATCTGTGAAACTTTATTCCACAGTCTTACTGGTTTCATTTTTTGTTTTTAAAGGAAATTTGATGCTCTTTGGGGAAGGGTTGTCTTGGATAAATGTACGTTCCTCTGAAGGGTGGAGTTGCTAATAAGCCTTTATCCCAGTGAGTTGTGTAGTGCTTCTAATATCCTAAGGCCAGGTTGTTGGATGCTTTGAAAGTAAGAGATTTTAAGAGGTGATTGGGTGTTTTGTGAAAGCCAGGGTAGGAACTTGCAGCAGATCTAATGTATTTCTAAGCCACTGTTAGAGTAGCTGCAGTGTTTTTCAACCTCAGGTAAGGCTGCATTGCTATGTTCTCCCAGGAAGTCATCATGGTGAGTGTAATCTGGGTTATAATCCATCGACATTCTGTGGGATCTGCTCTCCCTGATTCCAGGCATTTTTCTGGGGAGTCTTTTCTTTCTTGGGGAGAGGTACAGACAGGAGAAACATTGTGACTTCAGACACAGATAGAGCACTGAAAGTGGATTGTGCTTTTCTTTCCCATGAAATCATGGTCTTAGACTGGTGCAAGGAGTATGTTACTATGGCTAAACCTCTGTGTTAGGTGGTGAGGCAGGGCAGCCCGTGCAGCACGGGATTTAGGGGAGGCAGCATTGAGTCAAGGCTGCACATAGCAGCAAACACAGCCTTATCTCACACAGCAGTGCTCCACTGTTGCACACATACTGGACTGTCTTACTGTTCCTATTGCATTTCTGATACTTTTGTCTGAGGAAGCAAATTTTCACTCTTCGCGTGTAAGATGTGCGTTCTTAAAACAAAACGCCTACATTATGTTGTTTCAGATGTTCCTGACCTTTGTAAAATAGGGTAGAAATAGCTGAGGAGGTAGCAACTAATGATCTGGTGTTTAGACAGTGGTAAGGCTTTCCTTCCATGGAAGGATTATCTGGATTGTATTACTGCCTAATCTGTTATGGTTTAAGCAATCTTGATACTGAAGTAATGAGTAAATTTGTTTGCAGAAGTTTGCTCTGTATGTATTTCTCCTTAATCCTTAGTTGAAGCTTCATTTTGGATAAAAAAAATTGGCACAGCTTTCCTCTGGTTTGTTTTAGCAGAATCCTCGGTGTGTCTTTGAATCTAAAACATTCATTTGCTATTTGTTATGAGTGGACAGTGTTTCAGAAGAGCAGCTCCTTCTCCCATGTTTTTGAATCGAGGAACTGGGACTTTTAGAAGTGTTGCCAACATCAATTTGACAGAGTATCTTTCGTTACTCTGATCAGCACCAGCAGTATGAAGGTCACTGCTTATGGAACTTCTCTAGTTCTAAGCATTGACTGAAAAAGTCTTGCCAGTTCTGAGACTGCCTGGGAGATCAGATGATTACACTATTCAAAAGGAAAAATAATAAAATCTGTGTCATGGGGTCATAAGAACAAACAGGTTGGAGGGACCTTGGGAGGATTTGTGGTCCCAGCCCTCTGCTGAAAGCAGGGCCAGCTGGATGAGATTCCTTGGAACCTTTTCCTGTTGAGTGATGGAGAGTCCACACTTGCTGTGGGCAACCTGCTCCAATATTCAGCCACCCTCAACTGAAATGTTTTCTTCCTTGGGTCTGATCTGAGTTTCTCATATTTGGGTCTGATCTGAGTTTCTCATATTTGGGTCTGATCTGAGTTTCTCATATTTGAAGTTTTCTGTTGCCTCTTGTCTTACCTCTGAGAAGTGCCTTGTTCTCTGCACCTTCCCATTCTGCCCATAGAATTTGGGCAATAAAGTTTGAGGGCCTTCGGTCATTTAGGTCTTTATAAAATGCAAGACGTACATTAAACTGAGCAAAGAGAGCATATGTATTTTAGAGCCAGCTTGATTTCTGCAGTAGGCATTTTTAAAGCTAATGTAGCATTTCTGTAATTGGTCAGGAATGTGTTGTTCTTCCAGCAGATAGTTGACATATTTTGGTAAGACCTGTAGTTGGGTAATTGGAATATAAAACCTTTAGAAATGCATCATCTCTTCGTAGACACAGTTTAAGCCCTGTATTTGAATTACTTTAGTGATGTTCTGACCTGAATTATGAAATAGTTCAATTGTCTGGAAGACAAAACTTAGTGTGAATTTATTGCACTTGAAAGTTCTGGTATCTGGCAGACCACATTTCTGATTATTATGGCCAACAGTAACAAGGTAATAAAATTCCTCCTATACTTCCCATTTAGAATTGCTTGATGTATTTCCTGGTATAAATATTGTAACAGCTGGAACAAGTTCAAAGAAAATCTTTATGGTATTGTTCGTAAACCCAGCAAATTTAAGAGGCTTTGATTTACTGTTTAAATGGACATATCTTGTTTTCCTTTTTTAGATTTTTTTTTTTTCTTTGTACAAAAAAGATTCTAACTGAATTAAAGTTTGTCCCCCCTCCTTTTTTTTTTTTTTGTTTTCTTTCCTCCTCCTTCAGATTGCAGCTATTCTCAGGAAACGAAAACTTGACTATTATTTGTACAAAATGCTACCTGAGATCTTGCAATCAACTTCCTTTCTGACAGCAAATGGGACCTTGTATATTGCTTGCTTTTGCATTCTAAGGTTGGTATACTGTCCTAAAAGTGAAATGTAATAGGAAAGCTGTTTTGTGAATCTTTCCAATGCATGTAATAATTTGTCTTTTTATAATAATAGGCTTGTTTGTAATGAATTGGAGTAAGAAAGACGACTGTGCCATCAGCTTGATTTCTGGTCTTACCACTTGAATATAACCCTTAGGGTTTTCTTTATTGTCTTTTTTTTCCTTCATGATTTTGTATGTTTTTAAGTCAGTAAACAAGTCACAAAGTTTTCACTTTGCTTCCTTTTCTCTGATTTACTGAATCGAAATAACATTGTTGCAGGAAAATCTAAAGGGGAACTGAGAAGGCCTAATATTTATGCTCTGGAAGGAACCGATGTAATTTGATTTCGGTTTCTGCTTTCCTGATGTGATTACTTTTGTCCTAATTTTTATCCATCTAAGTTTGTACTTTCTTATTTGTGGTCAAAAATGAAAGAGACCTCAGCACAGCTTCTGGAGTTCTCAAATGCCAGAAGCTGTGCTGGGATCTGAAAAACCCAGGAAAATGGTGTATAATTTGCTCTGGAAAATAAATATAAATGCCACTTCTGTATTCTGAGCTGTTTCTAGTGTATATTTCAGTCAACTCTCAGGATAGTTAAATGTTCCTGCTTATAAATATGATGATGTTCTAGATCTAAATGCATGTACAGTTAGAGATGTTATACATAAACATGTAAAGCTTATAGTAGCTATGAAATTTTGGAACTTTTCTGACAGCATACTTGACATCCCCTCTAGCAAAACCCATTAACCCATTATGTCCTACTTTTAGATGTTTAGAGTTCTCTAAACTTTGTGTCAAAGCTGAGGAAGAAGTCTATGAAGAGGACTTGGCTGAGGAGCCATGGAATGCTTCTTAAGTAAATCTTTTGCAGAGTTCAAAGTGAATCTTTAAGTTATGTAGTCTAAAGAATAGGAATCTGTTGTACATTGATGTGTCATTGCTCCTCTGAGCTATAGAGTAGTCTTCCTTATCTTGCCATATACTTGCAGTACCTTATTCCAGTGCTGTAGTATTTCAGTGCTGTTCTCTAAATTAAGCTGGTGTGTTTTTAAGTTATGCTGGTTTCATCAGTTCCTCTAACAGAGATTATTAGCCATGTAGCTATCTATGACTATGCCAGTGCTAATAAATGAGGCAGGTAAGAGACTAATGTCATACTCTGATGCCAGCTGGTATGGTATTGCTTTCAGCTGTGTGGAGTATAGCTTTCTAAAGCAGTTTTGACCTCCAGAGCTGCAAACTGGGTAGTGAAAATGATATCTAGTCCATGCACTATCCAAGTCCCATTGAAGCAATATTTGGGTTGACCCAGCTGAAAATCATGCAAGGGATGACTCTTAACAATGTAATGTGACAATGGATACATATGAATACTTACCCTACTGTTCCTATAGCTGTGCAGCAGAGTAAGCAACCAACATTTTGGAGATGTACATGCTTTTTCTGTTACAAAGAGATGCTGATAAAGAGTTATGCTGGTAAGGTCTCGGCAGACAGCCCACCACTTACAGTTGCAGGACTTGCCAATAAAAAATGTCAGGCTGTTGGCTAGGGCACTGATTGGAGCTGGTGGACTGAAGTCACTGCTAGAGGCAAGAGAAGAAAGTGTTTAGGCAGCCTTATGCACTGTGCCCACTGAAGTAAATAAATGCACTGTTACGAAGAGTATTTTGCAGATTTTCTGAGCAGAATAAAATTCAAAGCCTAAGTATTTTAATAGGACATATAAGAGCTACTAAGTGATGTTTATGATAATCATGTTGTCCATTGTTTTCTGAAAAGTCACTGTTGTGGTTTGAGCCCACCCAGCTGGCAACAAATCGCCACCTAGCCACTCACTCCTGCCATCCTCTGGTGGGATGGAGAGGAGAAAACAAAACAATAAAAGGCTCAAAGTTTGAGACAAAGGACGAGAAAGGCTCACTCGCCAGTTATGGTCATGGGCAAAAGAGTTGAGGAAACAAAATCTGTTTAAGTTAAATAAAACCACCACAAATTCACCAACTGAGTCAGAGTAGGACAGTAATAAATACAACTGGATCTTAAATGTAACTTCTTCCTACCCCTTCCTTCTTCCTAAACACATCTCTGCTACCTGCTCCTCGCCAGCAGTGCAGGGAATGGGGTTGTGGTCAGTCCTGTTCTATTCCATGTTGTTTCTGCTGCTCCTTCCTCTTCAGAGGAGAAATGCCTCACAGTCCTTCCCTGCTGCAACATGGTATCCCTCCCAAGAGAAAGTCCTTCATGAACTTTTCCAACTAGCATGGCTCTCTTCCATGAACTTAAATGCTCCCAACAATGGCTTGCCCCAGTGCTGGCCTCCCACTGAGTAATACTTCTTTGGGATCAGTCCCTTGCTTCAGCATGGTGTTGTCTATAGGCTGCAGACAGGATTCTTGCCCCACCATAGATCTTTAAGGACTGCAAGGACTCAGCCTGCTGTCTTCTCATGGGCTAGAGGGAAGTGACTTTTCCAGTATGCCTCTCCTCATCCTGTCTCACTTATCTGTGTCCACATCATTGTCTCTGCCACATCCCACTCTCCAAAACAAAGGAATCCCAATGCAAAAGAATCTGCCCACATGTTTTCCCCTCTTAAATGTGTTACTACAGAGGTGCTGATTGGCTCAAGTTGTGCCAGAAGTGGGTCTGACTTGGAGCCAGGGGTGCTTCTTAGAGAAGCTGCTAGTCTGTTCCTCCACTACCAAAAACTCCGGGCACAGAACCAACAGTCATGCTTTTGAAATTTACTAGTGTCCTTTGAAGGATAAATATATCTGATAGTTCTCTGGTTGGTGCATTCTACATGAATTCCTGAAGTTCAAAACAAACTTTGTCAAGAGTGCTTGCTAGGACTCTTCAGGAAGAAAGATTCTCTACCTTCCAGGACTTAGTAAATGGCAGGTAGTGAATATCTGTGAAATAAACCAAGGGATAAAAAACAAAAAATCAGTTTTCTTGATGGGAAGATGTTGCCTGCTGTGTCTTTTGTTTTGGATATACTTAAAGAATTTGGAAAAGAGATGAAGAGCAGTATAAAGTTACAGAAATCTAAAACCAGCTCTCATCCATTTCAGATATATCTGTTGATTTAAAGTCACTTAGGAAATTTGATAGAAAAAAGTGCGAAGTAATGTACTGGGAGGAAAAAAACTCTTCTCCTTACGCAGGGGTGGGCTTTAAACTGGCCACTATTAATCAGGAAGGTGTTTGAGAGTTGTCATAGACAGATTCTTTGAATAAATCAGTTCAGTACTTGAGTATAGTCAAGGAGCCAAGTAAGTGTTATTTGGCAAGAAAAGGAGAACAAACCAGAAAGCTGTATAAATACATGACATCTTTACAAGTTAAGTACTGTATGCTTTCCCCCCCGCTTTATTTTTAAAGAGCTTCTCCTAAGATTGCAATATTGGCAAGTCCTTAACTTGGAATGCACTTAATATCAACATTGTCTTGCAGCTTGAGATGTATAAATGTGCTTCTCTCATCTGCTCTTGGGTAGGTGATGGAGGAGGGAAATATCAGACTTCACCCTATTTTTTTAACCAATTTCTGGGGGAGGGGGTTATATTTGTGCTTTTTTAAATGTTTTGCTCAAACTTGTGTGATTTCTCTGTGAAACTGTAGTCCTTTCAGTAGCCCCTGAGAGCAAAAGTCATTGTATGTAATTTTCCAGCCTAGAATGCAATTTCTTACTGTTTATTTTAATCTGACAAAGAAATATCAGTACTCGGTGTTCTGCATCCCTGTGCTCTTGAGTATTTCTGTCCTTGATTTGCAGAGAGATTGTTCGAAGCTGGACACCTGGTTGCTCTAGATCAGATTCTAGATAGAGGCAAGAGATTGGATGTGATAGGTTTGCATGATAGGATGTGTGCTGCAGTTCTTGTAGCTTTTTTGTTTGGAAGGAATGTTATAGTGGGAGCAGCAGTAACTCAGTGGCAAAACTGTCCAGCAAACCCCATGCGGTTGATTAATCTTACTGTCATGGAGTTCTGATTAAAGGCTTTTTAGCTGGATGTGCTAACTCCTATTTACCTGCACAGTTCCTGATTTGAGAGGAGCTGCCTTTTTATTTATGTTTTTTGGTAGCACCAAGGAGGAGATGGGTTGGCAGGCAAATAGAATGTCCTAGTAAAAGTGACCAGTTCATCTGATTTTTTTTTTACCTTCACCAAAGTCCCAGTGAATCTTCAGCCACTGTGTGTACTGAAAATACATCTTAATCATCCAGTAACAATTAAAAGACCTAAATATTTTCTTAATTATCAGTGAGAAGTCTGACTTGTGCTAAAGTAGGTCTTTTGGATGTTCTTGTAGTATTAGCTTCTTTTCGGCAAGGGAAAGCCACTACGACTGAAATGCTGCAAATACTATCAGGGATGTAAAAATTTAGGCAGGAAAGTGCAATTAAAATAATTTCAGGCGTTGTTTAATATTCTCAGAGTTTTGTAGGTGGGCAAAATTTCAAAACCATGTAACTCCAATATCAGCAGTGACTTAGGCTGTGGATAGATGTTCTCATTCTAGAAGGAATTACCAAGCTAATTGTTTTTCTCTCTCTTAAAAAAAAAGGCGAAGTAGGGTCTATATATACAGAGTGCTCTGTTGTCAGAGCTATGAGGGTGATGATCTCTTACAGATACATGACAGGCCAGCTGCAAGTTGTAATCTTTTCCCTGTTGAGACCCAGAAGACTACATCTGTCTGAGCCTCAGATAGAAGTGCTAGACTCCAGTGCTGACTCTGTTAAATGAAAAGTGTGGTTTTTAGGTCTTTCAAACACAAAACATCATGAAGACGTGGTTCTCTTAGTCTAGCAATTAGAATAGTAAAGCTTTATATTAGCTTGCTTAATTAGAGTCAGCCTTTGAGTTTTAGATACTGAGGAATTAGATGCATAACCTGAAAGAACTTTTATTTCTCATTCCAGTTTCTAACCGTAGACCACATGAAAATAACCATACAAATAATAACTATAGCTTGTTTTCATTTACTTTCCCAGAAGTATAAATGTTCCTCTTACTGATTGGACATTTTAATTTCCACTAGGATTTATTATGTAAAAGATATTATTGTCATTTCCAAAATCTTATCGAACCAAACACTCAGGCATCCGTAGTGGGATTCTGAACCATGCCAAAAAGAACAAATTCCTCTTTCTTTCCCACAGAACAGACATTTGTTCTGTTATTTAGCAGGTGTGTCTGGTAAGATGTGTTCATACTTATTAAGAT
This sequence comes from Tricholaema leucomelas, assembly GCA_013400475.1. Taxonomy (NCBI): domain Eukaryota; kingdom Metazoa; phylum Chordata; class Aves; order Piciformes; family Lybiidae; genus Tricholaema lacrymosa; species Tricholaema leucomelas. The sequence continues at coordinate 60,795 of WAAF01020804.1, read as the reverse complement.
ATTTAAAATGGCTTCTCTGAAACTTCATACAGTGATTGCTTTCCAAGAGAGTCCTAATAATGAACTTTAACTCCTGCAGCATTTGGCATTGTCATCCTGAGAAATTATCCTTTTGCAGCCGTGGGAATGAACAGCGTGTGTAATTGCCATTACATCACTTGCTGCTGATACACTGGCTCTCTTTTCACTTCTGAGCATAAGCTGGAATTGCTCACTGGTCATGTTATTTCTGCAGGACAAGTATGAAATTAGGATGATCATTCCTTTTATAGCAAGGACGAAAATGGGCTAATAGGTGGTATTGATCGTTTTGTTCTCTCTTTTCTGTTGTCAACATGAAATTTTATCTAAGAAAATTTGACTTTCTACTGTGTATCCATTTACCATTTTCTTTGTTGTATTTTGTTTACTGTGTTTTTTGGAAAGGTGGATTTCATTGTTAACAGTTTTATTATCATGCTAGCAAGTTCCAGTTGCTTCTGTGATCAGCCTTAATTAGTTCGAAGGTGCAGATCACGGCATTTGGTATCTTCAAGTTGATAACACTGTGTCTGATGTACGTTTTATTTTCCCTCCTTTAACAGCAACCAATTTAGAGAAATATTCTCTTAGATGTTCTCATTTTTGTAGCTATTCTTTTTTTTTTTTAAACTGTTATTGCTGGAGGAGTTTTGATACTTCAAAATATACAGATTCTTTGAGTCAAATCCAGATCTTGTAAAATGTGGGAACTTTCCCACCTCAGTAGAACTGGGATGTCACTGTGGCTTCCAGTTGTAATGCAGAGATTGATTCCTTGACGTGCTGTGAGTGATGTACTGTTATAGCATGAGGTGACTGTCTCTGGAATGTAGTATATATTATAATAATTTGATTTAATTTCTGGCTGACTTGGCTGTGTCCTTAGTTTCCACAAGGCACATCCTCCAGAAGATGTATTTGGCCAAGTAGCAGTGAGAGGAGCAACTATAAGTTCTTTGAGAAGAGATTTCTGTAGTTGATATCTGCAACTTCTCAGAAATGTCTCTGAAAAGCACTGCTTTCTTTGAAGCAAAGTAATTCTTTAAATGAAATGAATACATTAATGAAGTATTTTAGGTGTTTAATGTTTATGAGGGAACTCGGAGGGAACCTCTTAGAGAAGTATCTTAACTGTGAAAACAGAATGTTTGCTATTTATTTATTGGTTAATGTAGATAGACAAAATTAATAAAGCATGTATAGTTGTACATGAAAATGTTTCAGTTGCTTTAGATGTAATATGTGTACAAATTACATTTTCAGGAAGATACTTGGAAAATTCTATTTTTGGTCCCCTGGCTTTGGTGCTGCGTTACCTGCCTCTTATATGGCTATTCTCATCGAAAGGAAAAGCAGGTATGGTTTGTGTTTATAGATTTTCAATTTTATACAATAATATTTCTTGTTTTGTTCATTTGGTGGTTGGCATCTGACAGCTCAATGTTTTTGTTTCAGAATGCTGAAAATGTAGGTCACCTGGAGTAGTTTCTTTTGCAACCACAGATTTAAATCCAGAAAACTACTGTTTCGTGCTCGTGGCTTGTTTTGGATTTCCCAATGAGCAGGAGTTGCTGATGACTTCAGATAATGTGACAATAGTTAAGACAGAGGGGTAGAAAGATGTTGTGGAAGAAACAGACTGGAAGAGTTGAAGTAATCCAGATTGGGCAAAGTGTAATGATACAGAAAGCAAAGCTTCTCATTTAAGGAGAAGTGCTGAAGTTCAGCTATCAATGGAAGGTTTGTTACAAAGGCATAAAGAGTGGTGAAGAAAGCTCCGAGTCATCCAAGGATAGCTGAAACATGCTGTTTGTAGTGTCCATGAAAGATGGCAGGTGAAACCCAAGGTTGTGAGGTTTGTAATTTTTTGAAATCCAGTTTGTATTGGTAGCTTCTATCAAAAGTGAAAGTTATAATGCTTAATTACTTCAATATGGAATGAGAGCCTTAAGTCATCTACTCGGTAGATTTTATTCAAAGTAGAGAAGGTGTCAAGAGTAATGTCAGGGATTACTCTTTAAAAAATGATGAGGGAGTTTAGTTCTAGAGATGCTGTGAACATGGTTTTGGTTACTGTGAATATCTAAAACTTCCTTAAGCAGTCATTTGAAAATAACTGGAAATGCATCATGTCAGGCCCCATTCCTAAACTTTGGTCATGGAGTGAGCAAAACCCATCCCCAGTTTTAGACATGTTGTCAAGGTTCGGTCCCTTTAAAAGAATTCAGTATCTGTTGTTTTTGAACATTGAGGATGTATGAGACATTCTGGAAATGTGGAAGAAAATAATCATAATAAAATTATTAAGGAAGTTAATTATCTTTTGAATGTCCTTTCTAGCTGACTCATTTTCATCTTACTGCAGTGACTTCCTAAAAGGGTGGATACATTTTGATAGATCTTTGTCTAGTTACTTAGACTACAGCACTGCCTTTGGCACCAGTGTTTTGTTTTGTAGTTAGGGCAAATTCATTTTTTTCCTCTGATCAGTGACAACCTTGGCTTGGCTTTTTCTACAGACCTTTTGCAATGTGAGGACTTGGTATGTCAGAATTCTGATATATCTAGAGACCATTAAAGGAGAAGAAATCAGGCTGACTGTGAGTTTGTTGTAACTTTTGGAGTATTTGTGAGTCAAGGGTTGAAACTGCTTGTGAACCCAAACCCTTAAAAGGTTTTGGTAATGGCATGAAGAGTTGTGCTGAATGTAGTTAAGTCCAGTTGGTGACCAGTCACAAGAGATGGTATCGAGGTCCTAGTTAGGGGGCCATTTCTCTTTAATATTGTTATCAGTGATCTGGGCAAGGAGGTTGAGCATGCCCTCAATAAGTTTACAGTGATGCTAAGCTGTGTGGGAGTCTTGATCTTCTTGAATGTAGCAAGGCTTTACAGGGTAGGAAATCTGGAGAGGCTGGATTGATGGTCTGAGGCCAGTTGTATGACATTCAGCAAGGTGAAGCGTTGGGTCCTGCACTTGGGTCACAACAACCCCATGCAATGCTACAGGCTTGGGGCAGAGTGGTTGGAAAGCTGCCCAGCAGGAAAGGACCTGGGGGTGTTGGCTTACGCCCATCCTAATACTAGCCAGCAGTGTGCTTAGGTGGCTGAGGCCAACAGTATCCTGGCCTGTATCAGGAATGGAATGACAATCAGGCCCAGGGAAATTATTGTCCCCCTGTACCCAGCACTGGTGAGGACACTTCCTGAGTATTTTTGAGGTTTGAACCTCACTACGCTGAGGTTCTGGAGCAGGTCCAGAGAAGGACAGTGAGCCTGGTGAAGGGTCTGGGGAACAAGTCTTCTGAGGAGCAGCTGAAAGAACTGGAGTTGTTTAGTCTGGAGAAAAGGAGGCTGAGAGGAGACCTCATTCCTCACTATATTTCCATGAAAGGAGGTTGTAGCAAAGTAGGTGTTGGTCTCTTCTCCCTAGTAACTGGTGATAGGATGAAAGGATATCACCTCAAGTTGAGCCAGGGGATGTTTAGATAAGATATTGGAATAAACTTCTCACTATAAAGATTCTCAAACACAGGAGTAGGCTCCCTAGTGAGGCAGGTGAATCCCTATCCCCTGGAGGTGTTTAGAAGTTGCATAGATACGATTCTAAGGGTCATGATTTAACACCAGAGTTGGCAGTTAGATGACAGTTGGACTTGATTATCTTACAGGTCTTTTCCAGCCTATGTGGTTGTATGGATCTGTGATAAATTGTAAAAAGACAGTGTTGGTTTGGTGCCATAACACACAGCTGAAAATAGGGGGTCGTTGTTACTGCAAAAAGAAAATATTAAATGGCATCAGAAGCTAGAAAGTTTATTTTTGTTTAATGTGAAGTTGTTTGGTATGTTATCAGATGTGAACTACCTATTATGTGTGAAATGCTGCTGCTTGACAGACTTAGTGAAATAGGATTTCTGATTTCACATCTGTTTGCTTCATAGCTTCTCTTACAGACAAAACCAAATGTTAATAGAAAAACATGGAAAAACATCTCACGGTGATGATGACATGAGGGGCAGAAATANTTTATATTCTCTTAGGAAACTGATGTTTGACATGGAGACACAGTGACATTTTCAGTTGTCTCCTGAGTAGCTTATAAGAGCTTATATTGAAAAATCAGGGAGGTGGGAAAAAGTCCCTGATTTGAATTTATAAATATATCACTAGCCTTTGAAATTACTACTAGCAGCTGGCAGCAACATCAGACTTAATCACTTAATCTCTTCCCAAGTGGACACCCTATTTTAAGTACCTCACTAGCATTTGCTTGCACAGCATCCTTGTCGGTCCTGAACTTGGGAACAGCAAACTTTTAAATCAGATTTTCTTCCAAGTGTTGCTGTTGATGTGTGGTAGCCTTGCATGTGTTGTAATTCTTATGGAAGAATGGGAAAAAGAGATGGGTAGCTCATGTAGGTGTATTAGCCTGAGGAGGAACATCTTTCTAATGTGTTACAGAAGTTACAGAACTAGTATCTGTGTAATACATTATGCACAATTGCATGGCACAGGCAATGAAATAAGAAGGTGGCATTACACAAAATTTTCAAAGTCTTAGTATTTATGCCACTGGCAGAGATGTTGCAAAATAAGAAATTAAACAAAAAGTACCTTAGGTGTTTGTAATGGCTTAAAGCAAACCAATGGGTTAATCTCTCTATTTCCCCCAACACCGAAGTGAGGAAAAAAAACAACACACAAAGGAAACACCAGGGTGAGACAAGAAGAATGAAATGAGAGTTTACTCAGCAAATCAGATAATACAAATGCACTTAGCCTTTTTGCAGAAAAAGCTCAGTAGGAAGCAGCAGCAAGCAGAAGCAATCAAGCTAAAATCCCAAGCCAAGGAGCTGCTCCCCTATCCCTTTCTGTCCCACTGCCCTCTTGGTGGAGGAGAGCCAATGCCCAGAACCCAAAAGCAGCAACCGGAACAGGAAGCCTCTCATGTTACAGTTTTAACTTCAAGCACCATAAGACTTTGCTCCAGCCAGCACTTTCAGTTTTGAAGCTGGCATGAGGCAGGATGGTTTTGAGTAACAGCAGCAGAATAAAACTCAATCTGTGACAGTGTTACTGCTGTGTTATGTGTTTTCACATGGAAAGGAAATGTTCTTGTGAATAAGGAAAGCACTTTTTCTGGAGACATCTACACTGCTGATTAGAATGTACATTTTTCCAGTTTCTTTTGAGTTTGGCTGTGACTTCTGATTAATGCTTAAATAAATATATGAGGGGGGGTGTCAAGTGGAGGGGGCTAATCTCTTTTCAGTGGTGCACAGTAGTAAGACAAAGAACAGTGGGTACAGGCTGCAACATAAAAGGTTTCACCTCACTATGAGGAAAAAACTTCTTTAAAGTGAGGGTGACAGAGCACTGGAACAGGCTGCCCAGGGAGGTGGTGGAGTCGCGGTCCCTGGAGGTGTTTAAAAGGAGAGTGGGTGTGGCACTTGAGCCTATGATCTAGTGATTGAGGATGCTGGGATGAAGGTTGGACTGGATGATCCTGGTGATCCTTTCCAACCATAGCGATTCATAGTGATTAGATGTTGTGCTGAGGGATTTGGTTTAGTCAGGGACTTGTCAGTGTGAAAATAATGATTGGATTCGATGATCTTGAAGATCTTTTCCAATCTAAGAAATTCTGTGATTCTGTGATTTTTTTCAACATCTATTAAATGTTATCAACAGGAATTGAGTGTATGGTAGAGGAGACAACATGTAGCTTAGACTGAAAACGCGGTACTACCTTGTTCCAGAAGCACTGAAGTTGTTAGAAGGCAAAGAAGTAACTGAATATACTTGTTGGAATTGTTGTGAATCATACAATCAACCAGGTTGGAAGAGACCTCCAAGATCATCCAGTCCAACCTAGCACCCAGTCAATTAGACCATGGCACTAAGTGCTTCATCCAGGCTTTTCTTGAGCACCTCCTGGGATGGTGACTCCACCACCTCCCTGGGCAGCACATTCCAATGCCAATCACTCTCTCTGGCAACAACTTCCTCCTAACATCCAGCCTAGACCTCCCCTGGCACAGCTTGAGACTGTGTCCCCTTGTTGTATTGCTGGTTGCCTGGCAGAAGAGACCAACCCCCACCTGGCTACAACCTCCCTTCAGGTAGTTGTAGGCAGCAATGAGGTCCCCCCTGAGCCTCCTTTTCTCCAGGCTAAGCACCTCCAGCTCCCTCAGCCTCTCCTCATAGGGTTTGTGTTGAAATGTTACTTGGGGCTTGTCTGAAGCCAACCTATTACTGGAAATCTGATTAGATCAGTTGTACCTTAGCGATGTATAAGACAAAGAAGTCTGATAGCTCACTGAAAAGCCTCTATTTCAGAGCCCTGTGACTACTGCCAGGGAAAAGCATGGCGTTCTCTCAAGTGAGCTGTAAGTGTGCTGGTATTTAAAAGCCATGTAAGTTGTGTTTTTTCTAGCAGCTGAATGTCAAACTTCTTCAAAAACAATGTGTTAGTGAGTTTCAAGAGCTATAACCAGATCTGTAAGAAGAGACACAATTACAGTTTGAATGAAATTGTTTGACTCCATGGCTAACTAACTTACTTTATTTATATACTTATATATACACACACACGCACTTCCTTTGCCTGTTGTAAATAACAAAGCCAAAGAAGGTTTAACTGCAGCCACCTACAAGTTCTGTGGCAGTTCTGAGGAGACCCTTCTGGGATTGCCCCCTGCTCCCCCTTAGGCTACATTAATGTTTACATACTGGCTGTTAACGTTATAGCGGCGCCTGTCTCGTTTCCACAGTTAAAACTGTGTCACTGATGGTCTTATAAAAGTTGAGATTTAGGACTTTTATAATTTGGTTGTAAAATTTTGCTCCGGGTGACTATTGACAATGTGTTTTAAGTTGAAAACTTGGTGTGTTTTTCATAAAAGCAGTAAACTGAACAATATTTGAAGTATGTGCATTTAAAAGGTGATACAGTACAACACTGCACATTATAGAGAACATCTATACGTGCGTGTGTTTAGTGTTCTTGGAAACAAATATTACTGGGTATTGCTTAGAAAAGTGGCAGAAACATTTGTGTAAGCAGTGTGGAAGTTTTAGACTGTAATATTTGTTCTCTGAAACATTTGGTTGCTGTTAGGGTTATTTGTTTGCTGTAAGTGCAGTTTGTCTACATCATAAAAGGACAATATGGCAGCATGGTGATGGTAAAAAGTATATGGAGCATTTTCATAAGTTTGTCTATTCAAACACAAATTTGTTGGTGTGTGTTTCTGTGTAGTAGCATAGTATACATAGACTGGAAGCGACAAGTTTCCTTTCTCAAAACATTTTACAGCTGTTCAGTTTGATGTTAATATTTTTGGGAAACCTGTAAATCACCAGTGTGGGAGTGTGTGTGAGATGTGTGATCAAAACAATTAAACAAACTTCTAACCCAGCAGGTTTTGGCAAGCTCTAGTCTTTCTTGCTATAGCAAGAAGCTGAGAGAGCAAGTTACATACAGGGTGGAATTTTTCCTTATTTTTTGTGTTGTAGTGAAAAAATCCCCTCAAGATTGGATCATTCCAATGAGGAGGACACAGGTCAGCCTCCGGCTGCTGGGGCCACGGACACAGATGTGGCCCTGGGCAGCCTGTTGCTAATTGGAGGTGTCCCTGCTCTCTGCAGAGCACTTAAACAAAATGACACTTTAGGGTCCCTTCCATCTGTGAATGGCCTTTGCCTACCTCCTTCTGCCCTCACACTGCTCCTGTCCCTTCAGCTTCTCACCTCCTGGAGCTGGCAGGTCTCATCCCAGCTCGGTGCTGGTTCTGCAGTAGGATCAGCGCAGCTTGAAGCTGACCTGCAGCTCAGGCTGTCCCAGAGAACCTTTGCAGGGTTTGTTCCTCCACAGCAGGATCAGCCACAGAGGGATGTGCCTCTGTGGATCTGCTGCTGGTGGGATGTGTGGGGAGGAGAGCAGAGAGGGACCCGGAGAGCGGTGGGTGAAGGGCATGGGGACCTGCCAGGTGCCTGTTGGGCCAAGCTCAGGGCTGCTTGCTTCATCTCTTGGGTCTAGCAATGTCAGGACGAGGGGTAATGGGTTTAAGCTGGAAGAGGGGAGATTTAGACTGGATGTTAGGAGGAAGTTCTTTACAATGAGAGTGGTGAGACACTGGAATGGGTTGCCCAGGGAGGTTGTGGATACTTCCTCCCTGGAGACATTTAAGGCCAGGCTGGATGAGGCCTTGAGCAACCTGCTCTAGTGGGAGGTGTCCCTGCCTATGGCGGGGGGTTGGAGCTGGATGATCCTTGAGGTCCCTTCCAACCTAAACCATTCTGTGATTCTGTGATTCCTATGAGTACTCAGTGGTCCTCTCCAACCATAGTGATTCATAGTGATGAGATGTTGTGCTGAGGGATTTGGTTTAGTGAAAGACTTCTCAGTGTGGAACTAATGATTGGACTCGATGATCTTGAAGGTCTTTTCCAGTCTAAGAAATTCTGTGATTCTGTAGTATTTTGTAGAGTAATCTGGTAAGGATAGCTAGCAGGGAAACAAATTATTTTGGAGTTTTACTCTAGAGTGATCATTACTGTGAAATACAGAGCCAAGCTGTGGAAGTTAAAGGGGATGCTTTTTGTTTCTGAACCAAAGTTATGTGTAAATCCCTTGCACTTCAGCAACTGCCTTGGTGTGAGCCAGTGTTCAAGATCAATGTTTTCTTATAGCAACAGCATGTAAATACTTGAACATGTTTTGCTGCATGCTTTGAGGGCTGCTACTGCTACAGTTACAGAATTGTAGCACAGAATGGTTTTGGTTTGAAGGGATGACCCTAAAGGTTGTCTAGTTCCAGTGCCTTTGCCATGGGCAGGAACACCTTCAGCTTGCTCTTATAATTACCATAGGGAGGAAAACCACTGATTGTTAACAGTTGCCCGGGAGCACAGGAGTTGATCTGGACGATGCTGTGATTGTGGGAACACTGTGAATGGTAGGTAGCTCAGGACAGGTAGCTCTTCTGAGTGTTTACCATTGGAAAATAGCCTCACTTTCTGACTTTGGACCTTGACAGAAACTCCAAGAATTGGTAGCTCTTACCGTGTGTAGGGATGAAGTATTTCTAGTGAATGATGAGCAGCAATTTGTCTTTTCAAGGAGTGGCATCATCTGTCTTATGCTGTGTTTTCCCCTGACACATTCAATCTCTCGTTTGGAAAGAAGCAAACAATAGCCTGGTGTTTTACACTAGGAAGATTGCTGATCTCTATAGGGTGTATCCCTGACAATAATACACTTTGTTGATATTTTCAAAGACATTTCTACTTGTCACTTGTAACTTTGCTTGTTGATTCTAGAAATACCACCTGAATTGATTTAGCTGTGTTCAGTTAAATCAATATCAAAGAATGAAGTTTTTAAGAACCATCTTTTTGAAGCACAGGAGCAGTCGTTGCCAGTGTATCTAAAAAGGGGACACAGCCTTAAGTTGTGCTGGGAGAAGTATAGTCTGGATGTTAGAAGGAAATTCTTCACAGAGAGAGTGAATTGCCATTGGAATGGGCTGTCCAGGGAGGTGGTGGAGTCACCATCCCTGGTGGTGTTCAGGAAAAGCCTGGCTGAGGCACTTAGTGCCATGGTCTAGTTGACTGGATAGGGCTGGGTGATAGGTTGGACTAGATGATCTTGGAGGTCTCTTCCAACCTAGTTGATTCTATTCTATTCTAAAGTCAAACAAGTGGGTCAGAAGACCAGCTTGGCTGAGCAGGGAAGTCACTGCGAAGCTCAAGAAGAAAAGTAAGTTACGTGATCTCTGGAAGTGAGGCCAGACTTTGCAGGAAGATTGCAGAGCTGTGGTTCGTATCTGCAAACACGAAAGGCCAAAAGTTCAGCTAGAGTTGAAACTGGTCAGTGGTGTATTTGACAACAGGAAGGGCTTTTTAAAGTATGTCAATAACAAAAGGAGGTCTAAAGAAAACATGTGACCCACGCTTGTTGAAGATGGTAACATGATGACTAATAGACATGAAGAAAAAGTGGAGACATTCAGTGCTTTTTTTCTTTCAGTCTTTAGTAGTACTGATAGACCTCGACGTGGCCAGTTCCCCGAGTCAAAGGACCACATTATCCCATTTCCTGGGATTACACAGGCAGACAGAGCCAGAACACTGAAAGATCCTATGTAAAATATAATACCAGTGATTCTGAAGACGTGTTGCAGATGTCTGGGTGGGTCTGTATAGACTGACTTTATTTTCTTTTATTGTTACTGTCAGGGCTGAGCTGGATCATGCAGGACTGTTTCGATTGCATTTGCTCTGTGGTCTCTGGTTCCCTGAGTTTCAGGATTTACCACCTTAGGCACAACACCAACACCAGTGTGGGTAATTCATGAATAGTAATGTAAAATCATCACAGGCAGCACCCAGTAAAATCTGGGCTACCTCTGTCAGCTCTCTCTCAGCCAGCCTGGATAGATAATGGGCAGTGCTAAGGTCAAGCTACGATCTGTGACATATCCCAGGTGACTCTGTGTAGCTTGTTCTTCCTGCACTGCTCCTTGAGTAACTGAGACTTGGTTATAGTTTGATTTTGGTTTATTTTTTTTTTTAATTGTCATTATCCTAAGTTCTACTTTTGGCAAATCTGTTTTTGAAAGGTTCACTTTGTAGGCTGAAAGTGATTGAGCTGTTTTAATTTTGTATTGTTTTTCATTGTTCATTCCAGAAGCATCACTAAAAACTGTAAAAAAAACAACTTACAGTCCTGTTGAAATGCTCATAAGATAAAATGTTAAAATTTAAGCTGCTGCTGAACACAAAAATGTTCTGGAAGTCTGACTTGGATTCAAATGACACAAACAGTGAATTACTCTGTTCTCTCTGTCTAGCACTCACATCCAGGAGACACTCATTTGGACTTCCTTGGCTTAAGCAAACACTTAATACATCTTCTGTGTCTTAGTGCTTGTGCGGAAAGTGCAGCTCCCAGAGGCAGAAAAATAAATATTTTGCTAGTATAGGATAAACTTCAGATACTGCCTGGCTATGATGAAAAACATGACATTTACCTGGTGAGGTTACATTTGTGCCTATCATACTTATGGTACAGTTGCTGAAAGTCTTTAAGGGAACTTTTCCATCATATGCTCCCCAGGCCTGATCATAAGATACAGTTTTTTAGATAAACTAGATAATCATAGAATCAGTCAGGGTTGAAAGGGACCATAAAAGTTCCAAACCCCCTGCCATGGGCAAAGACACCCTACCCTAGGTCAGGCTGCCCACAGCCTTGTCCAGCCTGGCCTTAAACACCTCCAGGGATGGGGCCTCAACCACCTCCCTGGGCAACACATTCCAGGCTCTCACCACTCTCGTGCTGAAGAACTTCCTCCTCATGTCCAGTCTCAATCTCCCCACCTCCAGCTTTGCTCCGTATGAGGGATTTAAATCTTTGTTTCTGTATGAGCCACACCTAAACCCTCTGTAAATGATGTGACTTTCCTGTAATCTCACTGGTCTCAAGGAACTAACATTGTTGTTACCTCCTGCTGTAGGAAAAATGTGGGAGGTGGGAACCAAGGATATAGGAAAAAGGTGGGAACCAAGAATGGCAATGATGTGCTATATTTAACCATGCTAGGGTATTCTGTGGTGAAGATTACAACAGTGTACTGTGGTTAGACATCTTGCTTCCCCTTCCTGCCCTTCTCTCCTCCACAGCCCAGTACAGAAAACGACATTTTTATTTCCTTTAGTAAATCCTGTTGGTTGCATAGTGCTCTGTGTAATCAGATGACCTCCACTCTGGACTGAAACTTTGCTAAAGTGAAGTGTGCTGTTAAAACTTTTCTCCTAAAGACACTCTGTCTTGAAAGACAGGAGGAATGGAGTCCACAGCATTACGGGCAAGAATAAAACAAGACTCAAGTATTTGGGCTAGTATGTCATGGTGATCCAGACTGCTTCAGATTTAGTCACAGTATGGACTGTCTGGTAGTACGGCACTGTTTTGTCTACTTGAGGAATTTGTCTGTGCTCCACCTAGCTTCATCAATGAAGTTTTTCCTTTTAAGCTCTTCATTGACTGTCATTCATCATGAACAAAACTGTTCTAATGTCAAACTACTGGCATTTTTGATCTTTGAACTTAAAGTTAGAAAAGAATACATTTAAACTGGACTTGGCAATGGCTTCTTCGTGTCTTTGGCAGGTGAAATGTCACGGTAACATCTTGCTGTAGTATCTGGCACAGTTCATGATTGAATACTGATGTCCTGCCAGAAACTGACTTCTCAGTCAATAGGGATGTGTTGAAGTAACTCTCAGTCAAAGTTGTATGCCTTGCCTATCTTTCTAGAGAGGGTTTACATTGGCATCTGAAATGGCTGTTCTGTGGAACCCTTTGTGTTCCAGGCCCTTACAGGTCTAGGCACACTCTTAATGGTGTTAATCTATCTTTTGCACCACTAATTCATAGTTCCTAACTGGATTGGAAACCTGTTTTTAATATGACTGTGCTGGTCTGAGCCTAGCTAGAATGTTTTGGTGAGAGGGGCTAGATAATAGGCTGTGAAATGAAAAACAATGGTGATGTCTACTTCGCTCACAGTCTTGCTGAGATGTGTAGAAAGGAAAAGCAAAACATTAGATAAAGTCTCTTCACTTGGGCACTTGGCTCTGGGCTGGGCTCTCAGCTCTTTGCCTGCTGCGGAGCTGAGGCTGCTGCCTGAACTCCATCTTGCTTTCTAACCTCACCCTCCCTTTGCTTTGCTGATTCACCTTTGCTTCTTAATCCCCCTGGCCAAACCTCCATTCTTCCGTGAGACTGGGATAAGGTTGAGAGGGGTAGGGGGAAGGTGAGGGGGTGGTTGAGAGCCCCTCCTGGGGACTCAGGTTTCTGGGAGGGGAGTTGTGTTTCTGTATTACCTTTTTACCTTGTCTATTTCTGTCTATAACTGTGTATACTGTAAATATCTGCTTGTAAATTGTGCCAGCTGTAAATAAAAGCTTCATTCAAATTTCCAGAGCCGACTGAGTCTAGTCTGGGTGAGTTCTAAAGTGTGGGGGGCGGGAAACACCCAAACCACCACAATGACTTAATGAGCTGTCATTTGGGTTCTAAAGGGGAAGAAAAATCAAATGGCATTGTATGTTGGCAAGGCTACCTCCATACCCTACTTCTCTACTGGAGTAGCTAGTCTGCTGTTTCTGAATATAAAAGCACCTGGAAACTGTTTGCACCATGAGAAAAAGTGAGTATTCTTTCTGAGTTGGATTGGTTTGTCATGTTAGCACTTTTTTTTTTCCGTGTTGCTTCATGTATTTTGTAAACAGTGTAATTGGACCCGTGTCCAGTGTAATTGGATCACAAATTAATCATTAAAACATTATGAGTCTAAGGAGAAAATTAGCTCTAAACATGCAAACAAAACAATAGCTACTAGCTTGACAGATTAGGGAAAAAAGATTAGGCTTCTTAAGGCTCTAGAAATGTGGAGATTAAATCTTGTGAAGGGCAATAAAGGAGTTGGGGCTGGTTTAGTTTGAAAAAGAAGAGGCTAAAGGGAGACCTCGTCGCTCTCTACAACTACTTGAAAGGACATCGTAGAGAGGTTGGTGCTGGTCTCTTCTCACAGGTGATTAGTGTAGAACAAGAGGGAACAACCTCAAGCTGTGATTGCTAGGTTTAGATTGGACATAAGGAAGTTTTTTTCCACAGCAAGAGTGGTCAGACATTGGAATGGTCTGCCCAGGGAAGTGGTTGAGTCACCAAGCCTGGATGTGTTTAAAGGTCATTTAGGTGTGGTGCTTGGGGATATGGTTTAGGGATAAACCTTGTAGGGTTGTGGGTTGGATTTGGTGATCCTGAGGGTCTTTCCAACCTGAACATTTCTGTGATTCTGTGAAATACATTAACAAAACCCTGCTGATTTGAGTAGCTTATCAAAAAGCTTATATTACGGAATGGAGCATTTCAAACTCAGCGTGGAATATGACTTGAGGAGGAAAAGGTAGCTGCTTCAGTGATCTTCTTGGGAAGTCCCTGAAGCAGCTTCCCACTCAGCTGCTGTGGGCTGTGTTTGGGATGTGTAAATAGAGTGTGGGTGAATGGCATAGAGTAGAGGTGGAGGAGAAGAGTTTCCACTGGTGTTAGGACAGCTTCAAGCTTTCTGCTAGAGCAGTGGTCTTTTATGATATATTTTTTCTTGCTATCTGAGCATATGTCCAAATCCACTGTGTCCAAATCCAGTGAATATTGCACATCTCTGTAACTCTGAAGTTTCTGCACCCTGTCTTGTTCTTTGTCCTTGTTCTTAACAGTTCTGTCCATTCTGGTGAGGGCCCTGAAACACAGCCCTATGAGGAGAGGCTGAGGGAGATGGGGGTGTTCACCCGGGAGAAGAGGAGGCTCAGGGGTGACCTCACTGCTGTCTACAACTACCTGAAGGGAGGCTGTAGCCAGGTGGGGGTTGGTCTCTTCTGCCAGGCAACCAGCAACAGGACGAGGGGACACAGCCTCAAGTTGTGCCAGGGAGCTTTAGGCTGGAGGTTAGGAGGAAGTTCTTGCCAGAGAGAGTGATTGGCATTGGAATGGGCTGCACAGGGAGGTGGTGGAGTGACCGTCCCTGGAGGTGTTGAAGAAAAGCCTATCTGAGGTACTTAGTGCCATGGTCTGGTTGCTTGGACAGAGTTGGGTGCTGGGTTGGAGTGGATGATGTTGGAGGTCTCTTCCAACCTGGTTGATTGTATGATTCTATTATTACATCCTGTATTTGTTATGAAACAGTAGAGATTGCGAACAGAATATGACCTGCTGCTGCAAAGGATCTCCAAAGACTTTTTGCTCAGAAAGAGTATTTGTTTTTGTGCCCTATACACATACCTTCCAGACAGAGTGGCCAAGCAGCACATACTGTATCCTGATTGAGAAGGTGCCCAGGAAAGAACTGAGTGTTTTGGTTTTGATTGACTGAGGTGATTAAAAACAATTCTGTGTTACTATCAACAGTCCAAAGAAATAGTTGTTTGGAGCCTTACTGAACACTAGGTAGGCTTTCTATATGAAGAATGTTAATGATTTTCAAATTGCTGGAAATCCTTCATTTCTTTTCCTGAGATTTGATTTATTTGTTATTCTTCTGTTATCTACTAGTCAATCCTTTCATGAAACCAGTAAGCTTTTTGGATTCTGATTTTTATCTCTTCACAGAATCTTGCGAGGTTAAATCACACTTTAATTAGGAGAGTTTTTTCGCCTCTGTAGGTCAGCCTTTGTTTTGACTTTGTTGGCTCTGTAGATGCGATAGAGAAACTGGGAGAGAGGGAAGGAATGTTGAAGGAAAATCTGTAAGTAGTATAAATCAGTTAAAAAATGAAACTAAAGATGTTATCTTGTGTTGCACTAGCTGAAAACTCTCTAAGAATTATTGATACTAATTTAACTGGAATGTATTACAGTAGATATATTTTCTTTTTGGCTTCTCTCCCTTTCCAGTTTTCTCATACCCTTTCTTTGGCATGTGTTTAAATCATGGAACATGTGGAGTGTTTTCCTTCCTTTTAAGAACAACAAAATCTAAGTATTTGCAAGAAAACATTTTACTGAATGTGCAACATGCTTTGAGCAAGTATTACTGATTTCCAGTTTTGAGCAACTTCCATTTTCCCATTCAATTTGTCCATTTCCAGCTTAGAACAATCCAAAGCTTCGAAACAGAAAATTCCTTTGAATTCCTCTCACAGGTCCTTAAGCTTTATGTCTTTGACATGAAATCATATGCCTGAACTTTGTGTGAAAGTCTTGCTACTGGTATTACTGAGCTCAAAAAGAGATGATTTTCTTTTTGGAAAACTTAATACTTTGGTGTGTTTTCATAATTTTCATCATTATTTTGAGAGCTTATCTGTTCCTGCTGATTCTAAGTGAACTTTTGCACCACAGTTTTGCTGCTGGCCTCCAGCTGTCAGTAGGAAATTGGTGGGTGTGAGAGATTAACGATCCCCTAAACATAATCTGTAGTACTTGTGTTATTACAGGGATGCAATCACAACTCCAAATCTATAGTTGGTTAGCTTGTGGTGTCAAGCTGCTGTAGAGCAGGAAAAAAAACCCTCCCTCTTCATTTTGACCTTTTTCTTTTGGGGGGAAACCTGTGATTTGTGTGTTTGATTTAATTCTGCAGGTTATAAAGCGGTGTGTTTTACAGTGTGTGTGGGGGGAGGGAAGCTGGGGGGAGGAATTCTTCCTGTTTTTGCAGACCACAAATCCTGTCTGGGGAGCAATTGCAAACTATTATGTTAGCTTCTTAGTTTATGTTCAGAAATTAAATCCAGAGGTTTGTTTTTTGGGGTGTTTTTTTTTGTTTGTTTTGCCTTTTAAGAGGATGATTAAATATTCACAAATTATAATGTAACAGGCCAATACCTTTAATTTTTGTACATTCCACTCCATATATACCTTTGAATCCACCAATTCCTTTGAATGTAGTTTTATTTGTGTTTTATTAGACTTGCAGAGAACCTAAACCAGGATTATCAGTTAAAATAAGGTGATAACTGTCAGAATGTGCAGCAAATTCAGTGAGCAATGGTATCTGTATAAAATTTAAACTTGATTTTTTTAAAGTGAGTTTACTATGTAAAATGCTCTGTAGTTCAGGTTTTACCTAAATATCTCACAAGAAAAGGTATAGAATCATAGAATCAGTCAGGGCTGGAAGGGACCACAAGGATCATCCAGTTCCAACCCCCCTGCCATGGGCAGGGACACCCTATCCTAGATTAGGCTGGCCACAGCCCCATCCAACCTGGCCTTAAACACCTCCAGGGATGGGGCCTCAACCACCTCCCTGGGCAACCCATTCCAGCCTCTCACCACTCTCATGATGAACAACTTCCTCGTCACAGACAGTCTGAACCTACCCACCTCCAGCTTTGCTCCATTCCTCCTTGTCCTGGCACTCCCTGATAGCCTAAAAAGTCCTTCCCCAGCTTTTTGGTAGGCCTCCTTCAGATGCTAAAAGGCCACAAGAAGGTCGCCTTGGAGCCTCCTCTTCTCCATACTGAACAGCCCCAACTCTTTCTGTGTGTCTCATAGCAGAGCTGCTCCAGCCCTCTGACCATCCCAGTGACCCTTCTCTAGACACACTTCAGCATCCCCACAACCCTTTTGTCATAGGGGCTCCAGAACCTGGATGCAGTACTCCAGGTGGGGTCTCACCAGAGCAGAGTAGAGGGGGAGAATCACCTCCCTTGCCCTGCTGGCCACACTTCTCTTGATGGAGCCCAGGATCTGTTTGTCCCTCCAGGCTGCAAGTGCACACTGCTGGCTCATGTTGAGCTTCTCGTCCACCAGCACCCCCAAGTCCCCCTCCTCAGGGCTGCTCTCCAGCCACTCACTGCCCAGCCTGGATTTGTGTTTGGGATTGCCTAGACCCAGATGCAGAACACTGCATTTGTTCTTGTTGAACCTCCAGAGGCTGGCTTGTGCCCACCTCTCCAGCCTGTCCAGGTCCCTCTGGATGGCATCCCTGCCCTCCAGCCTGTCTGCTGCACCACACAGCCTGGTGTCGTCAACAAACTTGCTGAGGGTGCACTCAAGTTTGGCTTGTTACATTCTATTATCAGGTCAGACAAGAAAAGAGTTTCTGGAAAGCTAAATAGTTGGAGTATGATGTTTTGGACTGGGAATGAAGCAGGAAAACTTTATAGCAAAGTTAAAACTCTTATAAGCAGTGAGTTAGATGTTTTTATTTTGTGGATTTTTGCTCCCACTGTTTAAATTTGCTGTTTGTGTGGAGAAACATAACCCCCCAGTGAGGCTGTTTAATCAGAGAACATACTGTCTTGATTGCATGCACAGATATTTAGCATGCTGCTTTATCTGTTTTGAGGCTCCTTAGTTCTTTGCTACTACCTGCTGCTCTACACTGGTATATAAGAGCTGTAAGCAGGGTATGAAGCCTTGATGTAATTGCCCTGTTGTGTTCCTCACCCTGTGGTGGTTCCCTGTTTAAAGCTCACACCTAGAGCTGTTCTCAGTGAAAGAGGTGCCTGTTTAGTCAACTGGTGTGAACTTTTCTGTACGGTGGTAATCATCTTGCTGTACTTCCTTCCTGTTGTTTCTGACTCAATCACTTCCCCTTCAGTTGTGAGGAAGAAAAATACTGTGATCATAAAGAAACAGATTAGTAAAAATGCAGAGATAGTAGATCAAACCTATTTAATTAATTGTGGTGAACATGGAGATTTTAGGATGCCTGCTCAGAAGGGTTTGTAGTTTAACTGAAACAAGGCAACACATACAAAAATGCTTTAAGCTCTATGTTGATCTGTTGGAAGGTAGGAGAGCCCTGCAGAGGGACCTAGACCCTAGGCTG
>WAAF01020804.1:4417-42215 GCA_013400475.1 Tricholaema leucomelas | reverse complement strand
AGTGAAGGGTGACAAAGATGTGAGGGACCTGGAACACAGCCCTGTGAGGAGAGGCTGAGGGAGCTGGGGGTGTTTAACCTGGAGAGGAGGAGGCTCAAGGGGTGACCTCACTGCTGTCTACAACTACCTGAAGGAAGGTTGTAGCCAGGTGGGCATTGGTCTCTTCTGCCAGGCAACCAGCAACAGAACAAGGGGACACAGACTCAAGTTGTGCTGGGGGAGGTCTAGGCTGGATGTTGCCAGAGAGAGTGATTGGCATTGGAATGGGCTGCCCAGGGAGGTGGTGGAGTCATGGTCCCTGGAGGTGTTCAAGAAAAGCCTGGCTGAGGCACTTAGTGCCATGGTCTAGTTGAGTGGATAGGGCTGGGTGCTAGGTTGGACTGGATGATCTTGGAGGTCTCTTCCAACCTGGTTGATTCTATGATTCTAAATAGATGAAAAACGGCAGATGCTTGCTCTCTCTGTGGCTGTTTAGAAAAAGTGTCTTCTGTGGTTGCAGTAATTAATTTATAGTGAGATTTCCATTGGAGTAAGCATGTTGTAAGGGTTTGTAGTTTAACTGAAACAAGGCAACAGATAAAACAGTGCTTGAAGCTCTGGGTTGTCTGAAAAAAGTTCTTGTTGAGAAAACAGCAGGAGCTGGAGTTCTGTGTTTTGGACATAAGGTGGACAGGGCAGGACAGAATGCGAATGAGATAAATACTGAAAAGGATGAATGAATACTGAGAGAGAAATAGATGAAAAGTGGCAGATGTTTGCTCTCTTCTGTGACTGTTTAGAAAACGTGTTTGCTTTCTGCTGAAAATCTTCTTTGAGTGCTGCTGTGGTTGCAGCAATTAATTTACGGTAAGATTTCCGTTAGACTAAGCATGTTGTAAGGGTTCATGCCACTTCAAGACAAGATTTTCTCTTTTTTGGTAGTTTATTAGCAGTTGGCTCTTTTTTTTTTTTTTTTTTTTTTTTTTAGCTTAGCAACAGTATATTCAAGGAAAACCATAAATACATTGAAGGGAAACCATAAATAAGAAGTGAGAATTGGCAGTGAGTTTTGTAGGAACAAAACATACTGGTTTTATTTTAAAAAGTGGTGTTTTGTATGATTTGCTGTTACATGAAGCAAAAGCTGCTTGTGAAAGTAAAGTTATTCTCTGAATTCTATAACGTCACAGAATCACAGAGTTTCTTAGATTGGAAAAGACCTTCAAGATCATTGAGTCTGAGCATTAGAATCGTAGAATCAGTCAGGGTTGGAAGGGACCACAAGGATCATCTAGTTCTAGCCCCACTGCCATGGGCAGGGACACCCTACCCTAGATCAGACTGGCCACAGCCTCGTCCAGCCTGGCCTTAAACACTTCCAGCAGTGGGGCCTCAACCACCTCCCTGGGCAACCCATTCCAGCCTCTCACCACTCTCATGATGAGCAACTTCCTCCTCACCTCTAGCCTGAACCTACCCACCTCCAGCTTTGCTCCATTCCCCCTAGTCCTGTCACTCTCTGATATCCTAAAAAGTCCCTCCCCAGCTTTTTTGTAGGCCTCCTTCAGATACTGAAAGGCCACAAGAAGGTCACCTTGGAGCCTTCTCTTCTCCATACTGAACAGCCCCAACTCCCTCAGTCTGTCCTCATAGGAGAGGACACTGACAAGTCCTTCACTAAACCAAATCCCTCAGCACAACATCTCATCACTATGAATAGCTATGGTTGGAAAGGACCACCAGGATCATGCAGTCCAAACATGTCAAGCAAGATACAGCAAGAAAACATTCTTTGGGAAACTGCTCTACAAACAATGTGTTGGTGTGCAGATTTGGACAGTTGTCATTGCCTCTATTGGCATGAATAGGATATGTAACTCGTGTGAAAGGGGAGTTGGACTTTGGCCTCAAACCAAGTACATTTCCAAAGTTTACAGTACTTCTACATGAAAATGTAAATACCTTGCTTACAGGCAGATGGATCCAAGTCCAGACAGTGGCACTTAGTGGTTTGTTTGACTTTAAAATACCATTGATTTATCAAAGATGTAGGAAACCTTTAATTTGTTTTGTATTTCTTGGTGTTTTTTTTTTTTTTTTATATAAGTACCATTAAAAATTTGCAAATTGTAAAGGTTGGTAGAATAATTTATCAGTGCCTGTTGTGAGTTATCATAGCACACTTTAGGTTGGAAGGGACCTCAAGGGTCATTCAGTTCCAATCCCCTGCCATAGGCAGGGATGCCTCTCACTAGAACAGGTTGCTCAAGGCCTCATCCAGCCTAGCTTTGAACACCTCCAGGGAGGAAGCATCCACAACCTCCCTGGGCAGTCTGTTCCAGTGTCTCACCACCCTCACTGTAAAGAACTTCCTCCTAACATCCAGTCTAAATCTCCCCTCTTCCAGTTTANCCACAACCTAAAGCCTGGGCAGGCCAGACTCCACGTGGCTCCAGGCCCGTTGTGCCCCTCTGTGCTGGCCATGTGCTCACCCCTGACTAAAAGCAGGAAAAACATGTCCAGGCAGAGCAAGGCATATGCAGGTCTGATTTCGGGCCTATGGGCCCTCCACGACACCAGGCTGAAGAGCCCCAATTTTTGTAGCCTGTCCTCATAGCGGAGCTGCTCCAGCCCTCTGATCATCTTTGTGGCTCTCCTCTGGACTTGCTCCAACAGTTCCATGTCCTTCTTGTATTGAGGGCTCCAGAACTGCACACAGTACTCCAGGTGAGGTCTGAGGTGAGCAGAGTAAAGGGGCAGAATCCCTTCTCTTGCCAAAGCTGGCCACTCTGCTCCTGATGCAGCCCAGCACACAGTTGCTGTCTGGGCTGCATGTGGTCACTGCTGGCTCATGTTGAGCTTTTCATCACCCCAGACTCCCAGGTCCCTTTTCTCAGGGCTGCTCTCAGCCATTTGCCACTCAGCCTGTATCTGTGCTTTGGATTAAGCTGACCCAGGTGCAGGACGTTACACTTGGCCTTGTTGAATGTCATGAGGTTAGCCTGGGCCCACCTCTCCAGCCTGTCCAGGTCCCTCTGGATGGCATCCCTGCCCTCTAGCAAATTGACTGTGCCACACAGCTTGGTGTCATCCGCGAACCTGCTGAGAGTGCACTCGATTACTGTGTCCATATCACTGACAAAGATGTTAAACAGCACTGGTGCCAGTACTGACCCCTGAGGGAAAAAATATATGTATTTGTTTTTTAAAGAAGTGGGTAATTCGTCAAAGAAAATGTTGTGTTTTGTATTAATTAGGAAGCAAGATTATTTATCACTTTAATCTCTTCTGATTTTGTAATCTGTGGAAAACAGTACCTATGGGATTTTGCAATTGCCTTCCACCTTTTTTTTTCCCCAATGTAAAATTGAGTTGTTCATATGAGCCTTGGGAAGTCAACTAGTGCAGCTTCCTGCTCAGAGCAGGATCGGCACTGAGTTCATACCAGCTTGCGTATGATGAGCCTTGCAAACCTCTGAGGACGCAGGTCCAACACCCACTCCGAGTCCCTGTTCTACTACTTGGCTGTCTTGATGAAGGAAATGCTGTTTCCTCAGGTCAAGTTGAAATCTTCCTGACTGTATTGATGGTCCTCCCCACTGGCTGATCAATGCCTGTTTTCTATGTGGGACCCAAACTGATTGCAGTACTCTGTTGTAGTGAGTGCCAAATAAAGGGGGATTAATCATTTCCCTTGACCTTCTACCTACACTTCTGGTAATGGAGCCCAGTACACTGCTAGGCTTCCCTGCTATTTCTGTCCTATAGCTTTTTGCTTTCTTAACAGTTATTTTAGACTCTTTCCCTTGGGCACTGCAGTCACAAAATATGTGGTTCTCTGTTGAGGTTTATAGGCCATAGTTTAAGAGCTATTGCTGTTAGAATTTGGTCTGGACATAACAAAGTTCTTCAAAAAGCAAATTTTATCAAGTGAAACTTTTCTTTGAGGAAGATTAAAATGGGCAAGAGAATTACCTTTCCGAAGCTTGTGGTCTGTTGTGGTTTTAACCTTAAAAGTGGAATCCACAAGGAATTGTTCAGTTGCAGACATGACCTGTGCTGAATAATTGAACTCTCGAGACATTGCCTGCTCAGTTCTCTAACAAGCATACAGAAAAATTCATGAGGAACTGTGAATTGGGGTGAAAAGCCAGGCAAATTAAATGAAAAGTATGCTAAAGACTAATACTTTTTGATACTTGAATGAAAGAGGAATTGAAAAATGTGATTGTCATTTTGCAGTCCTCTCTTTCTGGGAGGAGATACCAGTTCAGTGAAGACTTCTTCAGAACAGTTTTGCTTTGATGCTTTAATTTAATGCAGCAGACTGGTAGGATGAACCAGGATATACCATCTCACCTCTTATCCTACACATGCAGCTCTCTTGGATGCCGACTTGTGTCCTTGCCCTGATTCAGCCTTGGTGTACTGCCTGTGAATTTTTCCCTAGCATATGCTTTTCCTTCCCATACTTCAGATTGCACATGCCATTGGAATCACAGCAGGGAGTGGGAAATACTGTCAGTTAAAGAGGTGAGAAGGAGGCATTAGGAAGCCAAAATGAAGATTATGGTGAGAGTGACCTCTGTAAGAAAATGCTGTAAGACGGAGTCAGTGGAGGCGGAACGAGTAGTTAGGGTTCTTGTGCATCTGCTTGGATTTTCCCATAGTGCATCTGCTTGGACTTTCTCATAGTGACCTTTGCTGGACCATCACTTGTGTTGGTGCTTCTGAGATTAATGGTCAATGCTTGTTCATGGACTTAAGGGGCAAATACTAGCTGCTTATTAGTATCTTTTAACCTCCCCAAAGCAGGTGGTAAAACTTGGCTGACTAATTATTTTTGTTGTTTAATTATTTCCTGCTCTAGTAATGCAGTTTCCCAATCGCACTCTGCTCTTACTTACCAGCTGCAGTTTTAATACAATCCTTACAATCCTTAAGTTATAGCAGTGACCCTTTTGCTTGGCCTACCTCCATCTTTCTGTCCTGTTTTCCATCAGCTGTCATTGCTACAAAACAGTGCAATTCCATCCGCTTCTTAACAGATGAGTTCAGGGTTGGGTTAGAGCTGCTGGGTCACGTTTGTACAGGGCCAGGAAGAGCCTATTTTTTTTTTTTTTCTCAGAAATATGGGGCTATTTCTTTGGAAAACAGTTACACAATTAATTTGGAGGAAGAAAGCTTTTGCTTGGAGGTAGCCAGAGGCTCATACAGCAGCAGATAGACAGGTTTGCCACAGGCACTTCCACATGATGTAATCTAGCAACTTTGTGTATTTTCAGCTCCGGAAGTTACTTCCATGTGTGCATTTGTTGTCTGCACGTTTTCCCTCCTCCTGGCCACCTACTTCTTGCATTGGTCTCGCTGCAGCTGCACTGCAGCTTCTAAGTTCTTTCCTTCCTCTTCTCTCACCCCTTTTCCTTTCTTTGTCTTTGTGGTTGGCAGGTTGCATTTTACCGTCAGCCAAGAGAGACTGCAGTAGAAGCTAAAACTTACTTATATCAAATTCTTAGTTTTTCTAGTACTTAATAAATTTCATTTGGAGATGCTGGTGGATGAGAAGCTGAACATGAGCCAGCAGTGTGCACTTGCAGCCTGGAGGGACAACCAGATCCTGGGCTGCATCAGGAGAAGTGTGGCCAGCAGGTCGAGGGAGGTGATTCTCCCCCTCTACTCCGCTCTGGTGAGACCCCACTTGGAGTACAGCATCCAGTTGTGGAGCCCCTATTACAAGAAGGATATGGAGATGCTGCAGCAGGTCCAGAGAAGGGACCCTGCATTGATCAGAGGGCTGGAGCAGCTCTGCAATGAGGACAGACTGAAAGAGTGGGGGGTGTTCAGTATGGAGAAGAGGAGGATCACAGGTGACCTTCCTGTGGCCTTCCAGTATCTGAAGGGGGCCTACAAAAAAAAAGCTGGGGAAGGACTATTCAGGATATCAGGTAGTGACAGGACTAGGGGGAATGGAGCAAAGCTGGAGATGGGGAGATTCAGGTTGGACGTGAGGAGGAAGTTGTTCATCATGAGAGTAGTGAGAGCCTGGAATGGGTTGCTCAGGGAGGTGATTGAGGCCCCATCCCTTGAGGTGTTTAAGGCCAGGCTGGATGAGGCTGTGGGCAGCCTGATCTAGGATAGGGTGTCCCTGCCCATGGCAGGGAAGTTGGAACTGGATGATCTTTGTGGTCCCTTCCAACCCTGACTGATTCTATGATTCTGTAACTCTGTGATTCATTAGGAGGCTTGGGTGACACGTGCACGCTATATGCAGTACAGGTTGAAAGCACACACTATATTCTTAAACCTATGTCTGTTACTCAGTAGTTGATGATAGCTTCTCAGAAGCAAGTGTGTTACTGCATGACTTTACAGCAGTGCTGATATGCTCTGGAACACTCAGTGTATAGACTTACCAGGTTAGCTCCAATGGGTAAATTTAATTTTGTGTTTTCAAACAGATGAATATTTGAGTATTTGTCACAAACTTGTAAGAGTAATTTGGTAAAAAAAGAATCTCCCTGTGCCAGTTTGAGCCTAGCTGGGATATTTCGGTGGGAAGAATTAGATTATAGGCTGTGAAAAGGAAACAGTGGTGCTGTCTACTTCACTCATAGGCTTGCTGAGATGTGAAAGAAGAACATAAACGTAGATAACAGAGTCTGTCTGTGGGCCTGCATGAACTTCTCTTTAACCTAATGGGCCATCTGTGTGACTGATCCTTCTGCTTCCTAACCCCCTTGGCCGACCCTTCAGACTCACCTTGGACATAAGGCAAGGTCTGGGGTAAGCTAGAGGGGTGGGGAGAAGGTGGAAGGGTGGTTGAGAGCCCCTTCTGAGGACTCTGGTTTCTGGGAGAGCTGTTGTGTTTCTGTATAACTTGTATATTTCTGTATATATTGTAAATACCTGCTTGTATGTTGTGCTGAGCTGTAAATATAGCTTCATTCATTCAATTTCCAGTGGCTGAGTCTAGTCTGGGTGATTTTCTTAAGCGTGGGGGGATGGGTAGTACCCAAACCATCACACTCCCAAATACGAAATATCCAGTGTTCTTCCCCATGAGAACAAACAGAAGTAAAGTTTTACAGTACACAGGACTGTATTGGCTGCCAGTTTGGTAATAGGGAGGATCAGGACACCTTTGGTTTTTCATCTGTGCAAACTGACTGAAAGACTAGGTGATTGTTTACCAGCTTAGGAGTTGAGGTCATCTGTTACAGTAGGTGACTTTTCACCCCTTCCAGGTCATAAACATCGTGTGGTGTTTTCGTGCTTTGTTACAAGTAGTAGAAGTTTGGTTTCTTTAACAATCACAAACTCACAGATCCTATTCCCTGTTGGTTGTCTTTTTGTTTCTTGTGTGCATCATCCTTACTAAATCTTTAGCTGCAGGCTTTTATTTTTTAAATTAGATTCACAGGATCACAGGATATTAGGAGTTGGAAGGGACCCAAGGAGATTGTCAAGTCCAACCCCTCCTGCTGGAGCAGGACCACACAATGGAGCGCAGATCACAGAGGAACGCATAGCAGAGACAGAGAATTATTATTTGGAGAAGGTTTCCAAAGAGCAGATTTGTAACTCTTAATTCTTTTAAAGAAATAAATCCCAAACCCAAACAACAAACCAAAGCCAAACTAGCAAAAATACGATGAAAGTTTTGAACTTAAAGCAGAGTTGTATCTTCCCTGTGAATAGAGAACAGCTTGTGGAACTCGGAGTGGTGTATTGTTCCCTGTGAATTCATTGTGTTGTGAGAGCACTTAAGCTTGATTAGATATCTGCTATGAAGAACTTTGATCTGGATGCATAGCTTATTAAAGTTATAAACACCTAGATGTTGGGTCGGAAAACACTGAACACACTTTTTTTTCCCCAGTAATAGAAGCTTAGAGACTTTGCAGTAGGAGTTCGTGTTTTCTGCTACCTGTGATTTTTGGTTTGCATGCTTCTTCAACTACCCAAATGACACCAAATTAAGCAGAAGTGTCAATCTGCTGGAGGGTAGGAAGGCCTGGCAGAGGCATTTGGACAGGCTGGAGCGATGGGCTGAAGCAAACTGCATGAGGTTTAACAAGGCCAAGTGCCGGGTCATGCACTCTGGCCACAACAACCCCCAGCAGCCCTACAGGCTGGGGGAGGAGTGGCTGGAGAGCAGCCAGGAAGAAAGGGACCTGGAGTACTGGTGGACATCTGGCTGAACATGAACCAGCAGTGTGCCCAGGTGGGCAAGAAGGCAAAGAGCATCCTGGCCTGTATCAGACATGGTGTGACCAGCAGGAGTAGGGAGGTGATCATGTCCCTGTACTCAACACTGGTGAGACCACACCTCGAGTACTGTGTCCAGTTTTGGTCACCACAGTATAGGAGGGACATTGAGGTGCTGGAGCAGGTGCAGAGAAGGGCAATGAGGCTGATGAGAGGTCTGGCAAACATGACCTATGAGGAACGGCTGAGGGAGCTGGGGGTGTTTAGTCTGGAGAAGAGGAGGCTGAGAGGGGACCTTATTGCCCTCTACAACTACCTCAAAGGAGGTTGTAGGGAGGCTGGAGCTGATCTCCCAAATTACTAATGATAGGATAAGAGGAAATGGCCTGAAGTTGTGTCAGGGGAGGTTTAGGTTGGCTGTTGGGAGGAAGTTCTTTCCTGATGTGAGGCACTGGAACAGGCTGCCCAGGGAGGTGGTTGAGTTGCCATCCCTGGACATGTTTAAAAGGAGAGTGGATGTGGTGCTTGAGTCTGTGGTCTAGTGATTAAGGCTGCTGGGATGAAGGTTGGACTTGGATGATCCTGGTGGTCCTTTCCAACCATAGCAATTCATAGTGATGAGATGTTGTGCTGAGGGATTTGGTTTAGTTAAGGACTTGTCAGTGTGAAACTAATGATTGGGCTCGATGATCTTGAAGGTCTTTTCCAATCTAAGAAAGTCTGTGATTCTGTGATTCAGCAGAAGTGATAGCAAGATGTGTTCACTTAACTTAGCGTTCTCCTGAGCGCTCTACGAATGCTTAAAAGCCTAAAGTCGCATGACAAAATCTAACATACAAACCTGGATTGGACTTTCTGTTATGTAGTAGCAATATAAAACATGAATGATTTGAAAGCAAAAATGAGATCGGGTTATAAACTCCTTTCAATATTAAGAAACTTTATTGGTTAAGCGTATGATCCCTTCTGTGTTCTGTTCCAGTTTTGTGTGTAGTAGCAGTGGGGACAATAAGAAAAATACCAACTACTGCAAGGCTAATAGTAAAGGCAGGAAGTTAAGAACACGCTTCCAGTAAGAGAAATACTGAAACTGAGTTTTTTAGCCTTTGGCTGTAGTCTCTAAGCTGATCTTGCAGAAGAGGAGGAAGGAATCGAGGGCAAAACAAATCCACAGTGATAAGGTTTTTCACTTTTTCAGGGACATGACTTACAAATAACGTACAGAAAGGAATTGTTGTTGTTTTAACCTGGACCCTACTGTACTACAGCGGCATCTATTACTCCAGCAGCTCACACATTCAGCGCTGAGTTTGGTTTTGGTATTGTGCTGCAGTAACATCAGCAGAAGTGTGAAAGTGCGAGCTCAAGTTTTTACTCTCCCTATCTAAATAGCAGTGTGAAAGTGCGAGCTCCAGTTTTTACTCTCCCTATCTAAATAGCAGTGTGAAAGTGTGAGCTCAAGTTTTTACTCTCCCTATCTAAATAGCAGTGTGACCCCTGGGCTGAGACACAGGGATGGATCCAAAAACAGAAGAGAGAGAAAAGAAAAAGTAACATAAAGGTTAGAAGAGAAAACGGTGGTTGCTATACCGGGCCACTCTTGGCATTGTGACTCAACTAGGAAAGGCAGGGTGTACTAGTTTGAGCCAGGATTGTCTACATCATTAGTCTGAGTAGAATACATTTTTCATGATCATATAAGCCAGAGGGCTAAGGCACCTCGAGTTACATAGCACTGATCACAAAACAGAAGCTTACACACAGGTATTTTTCTGTAAGTCATAGAATCATAGAATCATAGAATGGTTTAGGTTGGAAGTGACCTCAAGGATCATCCAGCTCCAACCCCCCGCCATAGGCAGGGACATCTCCCACTAGAGCAGGCTGCTCAAGGCCTCATCCAGCCTGGCCTTAAACGCCTCCAGGGAGGAAGCATCCACAACCTCCCTGGGCAACCTGTTCCAGTGTCTTACCACCCTCACTGTAAAGAACTTCCTCCTAATATCCAGTCGGAATCTCCCCTCTTCCAGCTTAAACCCATTCCCCCTCGTCCTAACATTACAAGACCTTGTAAATAGTCCCTCCCCAGCTTTCCTGTAGGCTCCCTTCAGATACTGGAAAGCCACTATAAGGTCTCCTCGAAGCCTTCTCTTCTCCAGGCTGAAGAGCCCCAACTCTCTCAGCCTGTCCTCATAGCAGAGCTGCTGCAGCCCTCTGATCATCTTCGTGGCTCTCCTTTGGACCCGCTCCAGCAGTTCCATGTCCTTCTTGTGTTGGGGGCTCCAGAACTGCACACAGTACTCCAGGTGGGGTCTGACGAGAGCAGAGCAAAGGGGCAGAATCCCCTCCCTTGCCCTGCTGGCCACACTGCTCTTGATGCAGCCCAGCACAGGGTTGCTGTCTGGGCTGCATGTGCACACTGCCGGCTCATGTTGAGCTTCTCGTCGACCCAGACCCCCAGGTCCTTTTCCTCAGGGCTGCTCTCAGCCATTCATCACCCAGCCTGTATCTGTGCCTGGGATTGCACCGACCCAGGTGCAGAACCTTACACTTGTGTACAATTTAACTTAGGCATTGACCGTGGTTCGTGTGCTTAGGCTACCAGCTCGTGTGTAGGGTTTTATTTTGTGGTATGTGCCTTGCCCCTTCATGAAAACTTCAGGACTTGTGCAGCAGCAAATTGATAAATATAGCTTGGGTCATGTAATTGCTCACTGCTTTGGATACCATGCTATCAAATTGTTAGTTTTGGTGTCATGTTCATTTTTCTATAGAGTGGTAGTCATTGATAATCTGCTTTTTAAACTCTCTATTAAAATATTCTTTATGCTTGAAGTAGTTTTTCTTTTTTCTTCATCGTGGAAAAGATTTTAATTAGTTCACTAATTTTATCATTTCTGTTTATAGGAGAGGTCTCCTCACAATTTACATGGCAAATCAAGTAAGTCATCCTTTATTTCAAGATTAAAAATACGTAAGATCCGCTGGAAATGTATCTTGCTTAAAAATTATTGATGCTGAGATTAGTTGCCTTTTTAATTGTTACAGGATTTTTCTTTTTAATGAGGACTCATGTGCTATTAGGCAACTAAAATTACCTTGAGATGAAATTATTACTATAGCTCTTTCAGAAGCAGCTGTAAAGATCTTTCAGAAGCAGCTGTAGAGCAGAGGCTGAAATGTAGTTCGTTGTACTGTAGTGAAAATCCCTTGTGTCATAGTCCCAAGAAGATGGGCAGTTTTGTGTCTTCTCTACAGTAGAATGGCATCTGGTACTTCACTGGTCATTATTTTACTGATGAGTAATCCAACACTATATACTTAAGTTTCATAATGAATTGTTTTTCAAACTGCTACCAGCTGTTGTGTGAGAAAGTGTTTTTACCATGTGGTTGTATCAGTTTAAATGTTGTGTCCTATTTCTTGTAATTACATTCAAATAAACAATGGTAGTGAGAGTGCCTTTTTGATTAGGGTGACCTTTTCTTCCGTCCTTGTAAAGTCGTTGTAAAGACTGTTGTAATTCTGAAGATTTGGTGTGAGAGGGAGCTTTTTGGAAGGGGATATCAGATGTTTGCTCACAGGTAAATATCCAGGAAACTCTCTGTAGGTGTTTGTCAAGCTTATTGCAGAATTCTCTCTCAAATTCTGATGTTTAACAATTTCTCTAATGCAGAAACTGTTTCTTGTGTTAGTCTGTATTCATAGGCTGCCAGTCGTTACTCTGCCCTAGTGAGACCACATCTCGGGTATTGCATCCAGTTCTGCCCTTCCCAGTTCAAGACAGTGATATACTAGAGAAAGTCCAATGGAGGGCTACAAAGATGATTAAGGGACTGGAACATCTGTCTTGTGAGAAAAGGCTGAAAGACCTGGGGCTGTTTAGTCTGGAACAGAGAAGACTAAGAATCATAGAATCAACCAGATTGGAAGAGACCTCCAAGATGATCCAGTCCAACCTAGCACCAAGCCCTATCTAGTCATATGGTACATCCAGGCTTTTCTTGAACACCTCCAGAGATGGTGACTCCACCACCTCCCTGGGCAGCCCATTCCAATGCCAGTCACTCTCTCTGGGAAGAACTTCCTCCTAACATCCAGCCTATACTTCCCCCGGCACAAGAAATGCTTAATGTTTATAAATATCTGAAGGGTGAGTGTCAAGATGTGGACAGTTTCTTTTCAGTGGAACCCTTTGATAAGGTGAAGAGCAACAGACAGAAACTGGAATACAGGAAGTTCCACCTCAACATGAGGAAGACCTCCTTTACTGTCAGGGTGGCGGAATGCTGGAACAGGCTGCCCAGAGAGGTTGTGGAGTCTCTTTCTCTGGAGACTTGCAAGACCCATCTGGACATGTTTCTCTGTGACCTGACCTAGGTGATCCTGCTTTGGCAGGAGGCTTGGACTAGATGATTTGCAGAGGTGCCTTTAAACCCTGACTGTTCTTTGATTACAGACTCATGAGTGGGGCTTACAGATTCAGAAGAGAAGAAATATTTACTATTAAGTTAATTATTGTGAATTACCATTCTAACATTCACAGCTACAGTCCAGGTTGGACTGGATGATCTTGGAGGTCTTTTCCAACCTAGTTGATTCTATTCTATTCTACTTTACTTCGATGGCTCATACCCTGTCCTCTAGGATTCTTTTTTCTTTAGAAAGTTTTTTACCTAGCTTGAAAAGATGGCAAATCCTTAGATTAATTAGATGTTCAGACACTCAGTAACACATGGGAACAGGAGTTGATTCCTGAAGGATGAAAGGTGTGATTAGCTAGCAACACCTCTGAGTATCCCAGTTCTGAGAAAGCTATCACTGTGTTCACACAGCTCTTAATCTGTGGTGCCACACAGTTCACATGATGTTGGAGGGTGTTACAAGGGAAAAATCAGCTGAGGCAGCTGCATGCTGTGGATATCATTTGATACAACAGGTATTCTCTTCAGCATAAGTACTCGGTGAACTCAGGGCTGCCAGGGTTTGCTTTGTAAACTGCCCTTGACCATGACATACTTACCTTGTTAGCAAGCTGTGTAATCGCAGTAAATGTTTTCCTTGTTGGGCTGCTTGTGTTTGGCTTAGAACTTTATATGCTTTGATAAGATTCACATACAAATTTACTAAGCCTTTAAAACATTTATTTCTGTCCTCTTTAGATTGCAGCATATGCCATGTGGAAAGCTGGCAAATGTTAATCGTTAATGATGGCAGCTAGATGCTGAAGTTGCGCTATCTTTCTTACACTCTGTAAAATTCACAGAAGGACCTGTTAAAGGATTCATTGAGCTAAATGTATTCCTTTTGTTTCGTTTCTCATTTTGCTAAGCTGTGGTTTTGCAGCCTGAGCAGTAATAATTGAGGCTTTTTGTGTGATTCTTCATATGTGCCATGTTAGACAGACAGAAGGTAATTGCAGTTTCCTTTATTATAAGCACTTATCATGAATATTGCTGCAGAGAAATTTTATGGCCATATTACAGCTTTTAAATCAGAAAATGTTATTACTGTTGTCCTCTTGGCAGTCCATGACAATTTATCCTCAGAGATGAATTTCCTTAATGAAAGGAAGGAGGAAAGATGTGTTAAAGTCTTTATGCTGTTTCTCAGTTCAGTAAGTGAAATAGACTAGAACATGAAAGGCAGTGGGCCTAAGGACTTTTGTTCTAAGGGTGACATTTTTATTGGTGGGTTTTTTTTTAATCTAGAACTAATGGAAATGTGTGAAAAAAGTTTTCTGGCTGATTTTAAAGAAGTGATTATAGATTTATGCCAACCTGAACTCCCCAGTTGCATTTCTTTGCTGCTTAATAAAAGGACAGGTTAAAAAGAAGCTATTTAAGTTATATATGCTCTATGCAAAAATTGAACAGAAATGCTTACTTAGACTTAGCTTTCTGTTAAATTGAAAATTGAAGCTATACAGAAGTGGATATTTAAGAACTAGAAATAAGTACAGGAGTAGATTCATAGTTTCTATGATCCAGTTGACTGGATAGGGCTGGGTGCTAGGTTGGACTGGATGATCTTGGAGGTCTCTTCCAACCTGAATGATTCTATTCTATTCTATTCTATTCTATTCTATTCTATTCTATTCTATTCTATTCTATTCTATTCTATTCTATTCTATTCTATTCTATAATACACAGTTTAAAATAAACTTCTGAGCTTCTCACTGGAAGTCAGTGAAAGTAGCTGTCTGAGCCTAACATTGTTGAGTATGTGGGAAGTTTTTAACTTGTTAAGGTATGTGACCTGACATTTCTGTAATACCCTGAAGCAGAGTAGCAGTAGTTGGTGCTGTGGACCACAGAAGCATGGAGCTTTTCAAGTTCTGTTTTAGATTGCATGTGTTCAAAGTCAAGAATTTCTGGGATCTTAAATAGATACATTGGCAGTGGATATATAAGATAGTCCTTCATGGTTAACTTGAGATCAAAAGGAACCCTGAAATTCTGGCAAAAGGTAGAAAGTGAAATGTAATCTCTTAGTGATTTTCATAATGAAGAGTTGACAATAACGACTGCTCAGGAATATAGGTGATATTAATGACTGCCCTGGCCTGTATCTCTTACGTTTCAAAGCAGTTACTGCATACTTCATTGTGAACAGCTCAGTTGTTGAGTTGTTGTTTTTAAGAAGCCTTTAGTTTGGATTAGGAATTTCTTTGTCTGTGTTGTAGACAAAACAAATAGACCACATTCAATATGCCAGATAGGAGGAAACCAATCTTGACTAGGGCCAATTTGATATAAAACTTCTGAGAAACAAATCTTGAGGAAGATTGAGATGTCCTTGAAATTCAACACCAAAGAGGCAGTGTATGTTGAACTGCAGAATGTCTTTTTTTTTTTTTGCTTCATGAAACAACAGATGTTTCTTGAGGTGTTACGTGTGAAATTCAAACTCTGCATCACTGTGTGCCTTTCTTCACTTTGTACCATGGCTGCTAGTGTGTGATGCTGCACTTACAAAATTGGAGATGCTGATAGTAACAAACTCCTCTTGAGGATCACGGCTCAAGCATAAGACAAGGCATCTGGATGCAAACGACAGAGAAATGCTGTTGAAAATAGTTTTGAGCACGATGTGAGTAAGATGTGTAGGAATCTGGCCCAGCCATTGAGAGAATGTTAGGGAGTAGAAAAGTATAAATTTGAAAAATAAGAAAGATAGGAGTAAAAGGAGACAGAGAACTACAATCTAAAGATGGGAATTTATTGTGGCAACAGACATGAAGGGAGTGGAGCTGGGCCGCTATAATGGGAATTGGTTTGTGGGAGTGTTGCAGGTATAACAACCGTGTGCTGGGCTGCATCAAGAGCAGTGTGGCCAGCAGGGCAAGGGAGGGGATTCTCCCCCTTTACTCTGCTCTCATCAGACCCCAGCTGGAGTACTGTGGTCAGTTCTGGAGCCCCCAACACAAGAAGGACATGGAACTGCTGGAGCGAGTCCAGAGGAGAGCCACAAAGATGCTCAGAGGGCTGCAGCAGCTCTGCTATGAGGACAGGCTGAGAGAGTTGGGGCTCTTCAGTCTGGAGAAGAGAAGGCTTCCAGGAGACCTTATAGTGGCTTTCCAGTATCTGAAGGGAGCCTACAGGAAGGCTGGGGAGGGACTATTTACAAGGTCTTGTAATGTCAGGATGAGGGGGAATGGGTTTAAGCTGGAGGAGGGGAGATTTAGACTGGATGTTAGGAGGAAGTTCTTTACGGTGAGGGTGGTAAGGCACTGGAACAGGTTTCCCAGGGAGGTTGTGGATGCTTCCTCCCTGGAGGTGTTTAAGGCCAGGCTGGATGAGGCCTTGAGCAACCTGCTCTAGTGGGAGGTGTCCCTGCCTATGGCGGGGGGTTGGAGCTGGATGATCCTTGAGGTCCCTTCCAACCTAAACCATTCTATGATTCTATGATTCTATAACGGCTGGAAGAAGAGAAACTGTAGAGTCTGTTCTGGTTAAAGCAATGAACAGATGATAAAGGAAGTGATAGGTTTGTGGGGAAAGGATGAATTCTGTTGCAATTAATATGAGGAGAAATTTAGCAAGAGCCCAGAAAGTGAAACAGAGGGTATTATAAAACTCTTGGATACACAAGTTGGAGAAATTGTTGCCAGCAGTTGCATCTGGATACAATATACATGGAAATCTAAACATTTAATATTTTAGCCCATCTACTATTTATGAAGTATCATACATAGGTCCTCATACACAGAGGAAGAGACACTGGTTTAAAGTAAATGTATGAAGCTATGCATGTCGTCAGTAGTATTAAAGCAAAGTATGGGAGGAAGGGTACATCTTCTTCCCAGATGTGGTGCATTCATCAGCCTAATGACAATGAAGAGAAATGCTGAGAGGACAGTCAACAGTGTAAGAAGAGTGAAGTAAGGGAAGACCTTCAAATTTTTGTGCTTCCAAACATGATGTGTTTTTGGAAAACCTCTGGGAGCTGCTGTGAGTCTGTGCACTGTAACAGCCTGGTAATCATAGAATCCTAGAATCAACCAGGTTGGAAGAGACCAGCCTGTCACCCAGCCCCGTCCAGTCAACTAGACCATGGCACTAAGTGCCTCATCCAGGCTTTTCTTGAACAGCTCCGGAGATGGTGACTCCACCACCTCCCTGGGCAGCCCATTCCAGTGCCAATCACTCTCTCTGGCAAGAACTTCCTCCTAACATCCAGCCTAGACCTACCTTGGCACAACTTGAGACTGTGTCCCCTTGTTCTGTTGCTGGTTGCCTGGCAGAAGAGACCAACCCCCACCTGGCTACAGCCTCCTTTCAGGTAGTTGTAGACAGCAATGAGGTCCCCCCTGAGCCTCCTCTTCTCCAGGCTGCACACCCCCAGCTCCCTCAGCCTCTCCTCACAGGGCTGTGTTCCAGGCCCCTCACCATCTTCGTCACCCTTCTCTGGACACATTCCAGTATCTCAACATCTCTCTTGAATTGTGAGCCCAGAACTGGACACAGCACTCAAGGTGTGGCCTGACCAGTGCTGAGTAAAAGGGAGGAGTAACCTGCCTTGTCCTACTGGCCAGACTGTTCCTGATACAGTGTGAAGCTGTAAGCCTGCTTACCTGGTTGCTGTTCTTTCTGACTTAGCCAGCTCCTTCTATTCCCTATGTCTACTGTTTCAGAAACACTTTTTTTCATTTGTATTTCACATCCAGTTAAGAAATAAAGCTACTAAGAAGAAGTGTTCACATTAAATGCTGAACCAAACAAGTTGATCACAGATGTTCCAGTGGGTGATGCTCTGCTTCTGTATATGACAGAACAAATAATACAGCCGAGCACAAAATTTCTTGCAGTTTTAAAGTAGTCTAAGCAGTTTCACAGCTGAATTGTTTTTCAGTTGCCTAAATGGACTAAATCTGGGTTAATTTTGTCTGTGTCTTTGTTTATTTCAATCAATCAACGTGAAGGCCACTTGTAAATTGTTCTTGAAATATTTGGTCTAGGAGCATGCAAAAGTGCTGAGGCACAGACTTAAAAAGAAATCCCTGAGGATCAAATGCAGAAAGGAGTATCCAGGACTTTCCAGTCAGCTTTAATTCTAGATCTTTATATAGTTTCTAACAGGGTGGAAGTCATAGTGATTCAGATCATCACTAAATCTTTATGCTTTCTGATATATAA
The DNA here is from genome assembly GCA_013400475.1 of Tricholaema leucomelas. Taxonomy (NCBI): domain Eukaryota; kingdom Metazoa; phylum Chordata; class Aves; order Piciformes; family Lybiidae; genus Tricholaema lacrymosa; species Tricholaema leucomelas. Next base: position 24,390 of record WAAF01020804.1, on the reverse strand, counting down.
ATAGAAAAATCAAAACCAGTTGGCTAAGGTAATTGAAACACACGGGCAGCAAAGCAGATACCACACTTGACAGAGACAGGGTACAGCAGAAAGCATGGCCAAATGATGGGTGCCAAGGGCCCTCCAATATCACTTTCCTTATACACCAGTTTTGTTCCTCTTGTTTTGTGCATTGTGGGGGTGATAGGTAGAGGAATGAAGGAAGAGGAGTGAGAATTACAATGGCAGTAGAAAAAAGCAGCAGAAGTCCACTTTTAAGCAGTGCTTTTGCTGATCTTGTAGTTTTAAGTTAATGCTGAGGACAAGCTGGTGATACTGTAAAGGAAAGTATTTGAAAGCAAGAAATGCTCTGAGCATTCCTGAGTGATTTTTCTCACCAGCTTATCAAATGCTTTCTGTACAAAATTGCCAGTATGTCTGAGTTGTTAACAGTTGTTTCAAGAACTACTTTGTGCCAGCTGCAATTAAATGTGGGAGGATACTCTGAATAATACTGGTTGAGAGGGTTTGTTGGGTTGGTTTTTTGTCTGTTTGTTTTTTGTTTTTCAGCAATGTGCTGTTTGTCTATAAAATAATTTTTATCATTTCTGTAGCTTGGCAACTCTGTGGAATTATTACCCATATGATATAAAACATGGCACACAAATTCTGAAATCATAGAATCAACCAGGTTGGAAGAGACCTCCAAAATCATCCAGTCCAACCTAGCACCCAGCCCTATCCAGTCAACTAGACCATGGCACTAAGTGCCTCAGCCAGGCTTTTCTTGAACACCCCCAGGGACGGTGACTCCACCATCTCCCTGGGCAGCCCATTCCAATGCCAATCACTCTCTGGGAAGAACTTCCACGTAACATCCAGCCTATACCTCCCCCAGCACAACTTGAGACTGTGTCCCCTTGTTCTGTTGCTGGTTGCCTGGCAGAAGAGACCAACCCCCACCTGGCTACAGCCTTCCTTCAGGTAGTTGTAGACAGCAATGAGATAAATAGCCTTTAGAATAAAAACGAGTTTATGACTGTCACTACTTCAGTGATAGTTCTCTGAAAGAGTAGGTATCTAACATGTTCCATTTGTTCTGGCAAACCATTATATTTGGTTACAGTTTATTTATTGTAAATCAAAGTCTTCTGTTTTAAACTTGCTAACCTGGCATTTTATAAAGAAATCAGTGTCTGGCTCCTTTCTTTCTTTTAGTCAAAACAGAGGAGCATCAGAGGGAGCTGAGGTGGTTCAGTCTGCAGAAAATGTGGCTGAGGGGAGACCTCATCGCTGTCTACAACTACTTGAAGGGAAGTTGCAGCAAGGAGTTGCAGTTTTATAAGCACTGGGTCCTAGTGTAAGATGTGTTTGATCACTCCTCCCCTGTGAGATATTTTAAGTCTGATTGTGAACTTTCATGTAATTCTTAGTATTAGCATTATGCAAGGGCTGCTGGGATGGGAGATCTTGGCTATTCTTTTAGCGTAGTAGTTGAGGTAGAAATACCTGGGATTCTTTCTCTGGAATTCTTTCTCATTCTCTAAGGTTTCAAATGTAATCTCCATAGCTGAAAGCACACCAAGTAAATGCTTGAGACACTTGTCTTCCAAGGGTACTAGCTGTGCTCCTGCCTTCCATCTCTTCCTTGCTTTGTCACTGTTATCTATACCTCTCTTCTGGGGTGGAAGTGCCTTTGGTTACAGCATCAGCTAGCATGGATGATGTCTGTTTATTCTACAATGGTGTCCACTTTCATTCCTTGTGCCATCACCTTTTGACTTGATAGTGTGCCAGTTAAGTAAAACCATTGCTTAGTTCCTTCTTGCTGGCAAAAAAACTAGTATGTACCAGGGCAGCTTTATTAGTATCTTCTTATTTTCTCAGTTGTACAAATCATTGTTAGAACAGCACAAGTGCTTGGATATTTGATTTAGATTGGTTATTGGGAAAAAATTCTTTGCCAGAAGGGTCGTCAAGTGTTGGAAGATGCTGTCCAGGGAAGTGATTGAGTCACGATCCCTAGAGATTTTAAAAGACATGGATATGTTGCTTAGTGTGGATATGGTGCTTAGTGACATGGTTTAATGGTGCCTTGCCAGTGATGGTTTGTGGTTAGACTCAATAGTCATAAGAAGTCTTTTGCAACCCAAATGATTCAGGGTATTCTGCTTCTGACCCTGTGGTTAACTTAGAGGAAAAAAAAAAAAGTCCTGTTTGAAAGCTCACAGAGAATCTGTTGGATTTTTCCCTTACTGAAAATCACACTGACCTGGAACTCAGAATTGTGAAGTAATTACTGCCTCATGAAGGGCNGCCGGCTCTGGAAATTGACTGAAGCTTATATTTACAGCTTAGCATAATATACAAGCTGATATTTACAGTATATACAGTTAGATACAGAAATATACAAGGTAAAAGATAATACAGAAACACAACAACCCTCCCAGAAACCTGAGTCCCCAGGAGGGGCTCCCAACTGCCCTTCCACCTTCTCCCACCCCTCTCAACCTTACCCCAGTCCCAAGGAAGAATGGAGGGTCAGCCAGGGGGTTAGGAAGCAAAGTGGATTAATCAGAGAGATGGCAGAGAGGCTAGAGAAAGAGAAAAATGCAGCTCCGAGCTCTAGATATACTTGTTAGATATACTTTTAGATATACTCATTACTCATTCTTATTTGTTTGGTTTGTGCTATTGACAGATAGGATCAGTAATTGAAAGATAGCTCTTAATTAATTTAAAGTTATTTCAGTTAAGGTAAAAAGTTTTGATCTCTCTCAATGCTTCTTATTTGCTGCTATACTTGGGTGTAGGTAATGTAAGCTAACTAAACCCGGTTGTGTGTAAGAGTTTGGAATAGAAAGTTTGTTTATTCTTCTTGGGAGACTTGTAGCTGTTGCTAACCTCCTTACACTCGTAGCTGTTGCTAACCTCCTTACACTCGTAGCTGTTGCTAACCTCCTTACACTCGTAGCTGTTGCTAACCTCCTTACACTCGTAGCTGTTGCTAACCTTCTTACATTTCTGCTTTTGTCTCTTTCTCTCAGCATCACAGAATGGTAGGGGTTGGAAGTCACCTCTGGAGATCGAGTCCAACCCCCTCTTCCAGATACAGAACAGTTGTCAAAGGTGCTGTGAATACCATATGCCAGTTGTGTACTGAAGTGGTAAAGGAGGTGTAAATATAGTATTAGAAGGTAAAATGGTTTCTAGTAAGATGACAATACAGTTAACAGAGATTTGCCATTGGAATGGGCTGCCCAGGGAGGTGGTGGAGTCGCCATCCCTGGAGGTGTTCAAGAAAAGCCCGAATGAGGCACTTAGTGCCATGGTCTAGTTGACTGGATAGGGCTGGGTGCTAGGTTGGAGTGGATGATCTTGAAGGTTTCTTCCAACCTGGTTGATTCTATGATTCTACTTGAAAAGGAGCAAAGTCTTCTGAGTAGTTTGAAGAAATATGGAAGTTACTCAAAAGAAAGTAGTGCTTTTTAATGCCTGACAGTAATGTTCTATTCCATAAGCACCTAAGCAGAAGAAGAATTTTACCCTTTCAGGGGATCATTGTGATGGCTGTGCAGGGAGGTGTATTGTGTGATCAATTTTTCCAGACTCCTTGCTTAGAAATGAATTGCAGATGTTTTCAAATAATCAAAGACTTGGACATGATTTTTATTTTAGTCAACAAATGCTCAAGACAGTTCCCAAAAAATTCGTTTTGGAATTCAGGATTAGACTGCAAAAATGGATAAACTATATACTTTACACATATCATATTCTGTGGGATAGGCAGTCTGGCAACTCAAACAGGCAATATTGAAATAAATTGCTACTTTTAAATATAAATATCATATGAAACTCCTGTGAGGAGGGAAATAAGCTGAAGTCTTGCTTTCATTTGAATAGAGCATAATGCAGGCTAATTGGATCAACAGCACACTATACCTAATCAAATTATGGATAATTCATGGCACTCTGTGATGATTTTAAAGGGTTGAAACCTAAGGTCATTGTCACTACCCCCACCCTAAAACGGGTGGGTTTTAAAATTGGGAGTCATGTGAAGTTAAACATTGCTGATGTCTTCACTTCTAAGTAATACAGTAATAAAGTTAGATCCTGGCAGCTGGTGTTCTTGTGGATTGACATGGCTAATTGGCTTTGGCATCTGAGCCTCAGGAAACCTCATCCATCACTTCAGAGCAGGACATTTGGCAAGAGTCAGAGAAAACATTTAATACTTTGTCTCTTGCTTTCTGTGCAAAGCTGCTTTGCATTTTTGAACTTTCCAGTGTCTCTTGTTAGAAACTGAGTGCAATACTTATCTTTATGCTCCTTCGATGTGGTGTTTTATGGTGAATGATTACTATTTTGACTTTGTAGAATTAGCAAAATTATCAATATTTCAAATCCATTTTGAGACTTAGCTCTTCTTGGCTAAAGCTTGTAGCTTATGCAGAATCTCGTACCAGAAATGCAGTAAGTGCTAAGGAAAGCTCGTTGACTTTTATAGTTAACTCCTGCTAGTTAGTAATTGAGATGAAAGTAAGATGTAATTTAAGGTTCCAAAATATTCTCAGGCTTCCATCTGCAGTGCATGTAGCAGTTTTGTTAATCAGAGAAGTATCTGTCAAAATGCTTGATCAAAAAAATTAGTAAGAGAATTCAAGGTCTCCCAGCAGCAGAATCCCAGTTGTGTTTCAGAGAAACTGAGGATTTTCCTGGTGGAAGGAGAGTTTCAGAGGTCTTATGGGGGAAGCTCGTGAAAGCAAGACTCTTCTGCTCTTCCTACTTCACAATCTTGGCAGTCATCTTTCCTTCTTTACGTAGTCTGGCAGTTGTGTTTTGCGTTCCAAGCAGAAGTCTCAAGACATACCTGGCAGTTTCTGCTACCCTCTCATGCTTCCCTGTTTATGTGGCTTGGGAGGAAGGGCAGGATGCTCTGATGTAGGGGAAGTGAGGGGAAAACACAATCTGAGGGCTGAAGAAACGAAGATGAAACTTTACACGAAACTTCTCCTTCTGTTCGTGCTGATGTAGATGTGGAAATTGAAGCTTCTTTGGAAGGCTCACATCCAGTCTGAATCTCCCCACCTCCAGCTTTGCTCCATTTCCTCTAGTCCTGTCACTACCTGGTATCCTTAAAAGTCCCTCCCCAGCTTTTCTGTAGGCCCCCTTCAGACATTGGAAGGCCACAAGAAGATTGGAAGGCCACAAGAAGGTCACTTTGGAGTCTCCTCTTCTCCAGACTGAACAGCCTCAGTCTTTCCTCATAGCAGAGCTGCTCCAGCCCTCTGATCGTCCCCGTGGCCCTTCTCTGGACATGCTCCAGCACATCCACATCCTTGTTGTAATGGGGGCTCCAGAACTGGATGCAGTACTCCAGGTGGGGTCTCAGCAGAGCAGAGTAGAGGAGGAGAATCAGCTCCCTCGACCTGCTGGAGTTTGAAAGTAAAGAGTCAGTGTCATGGGAAGAGATACATAACAAGGCAGTATATGAAGCAGTGTTAACACATCTATGTTATGAAATAGTAACCTGAGGTATGAGGAATAGAGGAGAAATGTTCTTGAGCTAGGTTCTCTGCACACCCTTAATGTTTTAGGGAACAGTTGTAATGATCTATTGTCTGATGCCAGATTTGCACAAAACTTTATTGACTCGTTGAAGCAAAAAGGAGGTGAGAAAAGGTAAGTAGCCAAAGATCTATAGGTTGGTGCATAAGCAGATCTGCTCACTAAGTGTCTCGGCTAAAACATCTAATTACCTATTTGAGTTATGTCTCTCTACTTCCTTCTAACAAAACTAGAGAATTTTAATGTATAGTTATTTTAATGTGTATTTTTTGGAGGTTTTGGGAGTCTTACTTAAAACCTTCTGGTTACTGTGCCAATGGTAGCTGTTGTCAGCCTGTTTCTGTGTGGTTTCTGGAGTAGATGAAGTATTCTGAAATCTATTCTTGGAGTACTGATTTTGTTTTGTAGCCATTTCAATTCTGTGTTCAAAATACACAGGGTTAAAGCATTTCTCAGAATAAAGCAATGTACAAAGTGTAAAGTCATCCTGCTGGGCTGTGATTTGACTATTTTTTAATTTTTAATTCTTAACTTTTTGTTGTTGGTGGTGTTTTTTTAACACAATCTTAATCTTAGAATCATAGAATCATCTAGGTTGGAAGAGACCTCCAAGATCATCCAGTCCAACCTAGCACCCAGCCCTAGCCAATCAACTAGACCATGGCACTAAGTGCCTCAGCCAGGCTTTTCTTGAACAACTCCAAGGACGGTGACTCCACCACCTCCCTGGGCAGCCCATTCCAATGCCATTCACTCTCTCTGGCAACAACTTCCTCCTAACATCCAGCCTAGACCTCCCCCAGCACAACTGGAGACTGTGTCCTCTTGTTCTGGTGCTGATTGCCTGGGAGAAGAGACCAACCCCCACCTAGCTACAGCCTTCCTTCAGGTAGTTGTAGACAGCAATGAGGTCCCCCCTGAGCCTCCTCTTCTTCAGGCTGCACTCCCTCAGCCTCTCCTTTTAGGGCTGTGTTCCAGGCCCCTCACCAGCTTCATCACCCTGAGCTAGCCTGTAGACTGACCATCCATTGTTTCCAATTCATTATATGTTATATTAAATTATATTTCCTGTGCTCCAAATGTTTCAGTTGAAATTTAATCCATCATGCTTTTAATTACCTATATCCACTCCTTGTATATTAGTGCCAGTTATAGTCTGATATTGCTCCTGACGTCATTTATAGGATAATGATAATTAAACAGAGCAGTAATTTTAGCCCAGAAATAATTTTGCTCCTTTAAAAACCTCTAAGCTGTCAAAATGAAAGTCAGTCATGTGAATGCTGTAATCCTGGTTCCATAGAAAGCTCTGGAGCAAAACCAGTTTGGTATAAAAGTGTTAAGCAGCTTTTTCTGTACAAAAGTAAGTTGGTTTGGAAAATACTGCAGTTAGCTTTTCCTTTGCCACAGTTTACAGAACAAGGGGACACAGTCTCAAGTTGTTGCAGGGGAGGTGTAGGCTGGATGTTAGGAGGAAGTTCTTGCCAGAGAGAGTGATTGGCATTGGAATGGGCTGCCCAGGGAGGTGGTGGAGTGACCGTCCCTGGAGGTGTTCAAGAAAAGCCTGGCTGAGGCACTTAGTGCTATGGTCTAGTTGATTGGCAGGGCTGGGTGCTAGGTTGGACTGGATGATCTTGGAGGTGTCTTCCAACCCGGTTGATTCTGTGATTCTAAGGGCTGGTGACAAAAAAGGAAGGTGTGGGTTTCTCCCATTTCACCTTTGCACATATGGTCTGGAATAATAGTTGGTTTGCCTTCTGCATTTTGAAGGAGTGTTTTCTGTCTTTAAAATGTCTGTCTCGTGGCTCTCTATATATATATATCAATGATTTTAAGTCTTGCTGTAAATAGGTATTTTCCTTTATGCTTCTAATGAGATATAATGGACTGCTGGTGTATGAATGTAACCTTGTGTAAACTGGCAAAGGTCAGCACGTGCCTGTTGAAGTTCTTTAGATGGTGCTGTTACAGGATCTGTGCATTCGTAAGCTGTGCTGAGACTAAGTTTTTTAATGTTGTAAACAGTCACTGGTTTGGCATTCAGGGGGAGGTGGTTCATTTGAAATCTTGTCTCTGTGATATACTCCTTATGCCTCTAATAAGGTTAGAAAAGCAGAGGAGGACAATTTCTAGCACAGCTTGTAAATGTCAGTCTGGATGGAAGACAGGTCGGTTGGAAAGCAATACTGGTGTTGGAAAAGTGAAAGGAGAATTTCTTGAATCTGAGCTGTAATGAGGAAAGATTGTCTAAGAAAATGTAGAATTGTGATCTTTTTTGGTAAGGCATAAGGCAGTAATTCTGAAGTATCAAGCTACATCTAGTAGGTGTGGAGGAAATTGAAGACAGAGTAATTTATTTTAACTCCATCTAAAGCTGACTGGTTTTCCTAAGGCAGTTTTTTATGTTGATACAAGCCCAGCTCATGTGTGACATTTTACAGTAACTCCTATCTTTAAGTCTGTTCTGTCTTTAGGAGACAAACTGATGTGAAGAGCATTTTTACATGAAAATCCAGAGACAAGATTCTCCTTGTCTGTCTTCTTTACTCGTTCCACGTAATAGAACGATGATGAGCAAAGCAGACTGTTAGTCACTATGGAAATTTCAGTAGTGCATCAGATTTCATATCTTCCTACAATATCCTGTTAAACAGAGTTGTTTCAGAGGAGCTGCATTGTTGGAGGTTGGTCTCATATGGTCGCTTTCATGCCATGCTGGCCCCAGGCTCTTTCATCCAGGTCTAGTGGTACAGTTCCTCAGGTAAAACACTGTTTTTATCATTTAATTTATATAACCTTATGTGGTGTTTTGTATATCTGGTTGTTGACGAAAAAGCCTTTAAATATCATTTACATTGCAAAAATTTTCAAGGGTTGCTTGTACAGTTGAATTGGAAACCCCAAGCACACTACAGGCTGGGGACAGAGTGGCTGCAAAGCAGCCAGGAAGAAAGGGACTTGGGGGTACTGGTAGGTAGTAGCTGAAGATGAGCCAGCAGTGTGCCCAGGTGGCCAAGAGAGCCAATGGCATCCTAGCCTGGACCAGGAGCACTGTGGCCAGTAGGACGAGGGAGGTTATTCTTCCCCTGTATTCAGCACTGGTCAGGCCACACCTTGAGTGCTGTGTCCAGTTCTGGGCTCCTCAATTCAAGAGAGATGTTGAGGTACTGGAATGTGTCCAGAGAAGGGCAACAAAGCTGGTGTGGGGCCTGGAACACAAACCCTATGAGGAGAGGCTGAGGGAGCTGGGGTTGTTTAGCCTGGAGAAGAGGAGGCTCAGGGCAGACCTCATTGCTGTCTACAATTACCTGAAGGAAGGCTGTAGCCAGGTGGGGGTTGGTCTCTTCTGCCAGGCATCCAGCAACAGAACAAGGGGACACAGTCTCAAGTTGTGCTGGGGGAGGTCTAGGCTGGATGTTAGGAGGAAGTTCTTGGCAGAGAGAGTGATTGGCATTGGAATGGGCTGCCCAGGGAGGTAGTGGAGTCAACCATCCCTGGAGGTGTTCAAGAACAGACTGGATGGGGCACTTAGTGCCATGGTCTAGTTGATTGGATAGGGCTGGGTGCTAGGTTGGCCTGGATGATTCTGGAGGTCTCTTCCAACCTGGTTGATTTTATGATTCTATGAAATGTGCACTCTGTGTATGTGTGAACTCACTCCTTGCTAGCTGCTTACAGATTCATTATAAACTGTTGTATTTGCTTTGAATATCTGACAATTTCCATGTTAGATATTTCTCTATTTTTTCTTAATTTCCTTAAGAGCAACAAACCTTGTTCCCTCCTGCCCAGCACACACATGTGTGCCTGCATGCACATATTGTCTTTGTTCTCACTTTTCTCTTGTTTTTTTGTTACTTATTTTTTCTTCACTTTTTTCTTTTTTTCTTCACTCTTTTCTTTTTTCTTCACCTTTTTATTTTTTTCTTCACTTTTTTCTTGCTGGGTGCTAGGTTGGACTGGATGATCTTGGAGGTGTCTTTTTTCTTCACCTTTTTATTTTTTTCTTCACTTTCTTTTTTCTTTTTTTCATTTTTTTTTTCCTTCTGTCTTTTTCACTTTTCTACCTACCAGAAGGAGCTTTACAAATTATGGTCATTTTCCCATATAAGAATGTGCAGTTGTTTTTGGTGACAACAGTTCTTTTAACACTGAAATTCTCTGCTGTCCAAGAAATGACCCTTTTGCTTTACATTTAAACCTTGATGTTCACCATGTCTCTTATTCTTAGCCTAATTAAGACTGCTGGGAACTGAACCAGGTTCTTGAGCATGTTAAGCTGTTCAAACTGGCCCCTTGAGTCCTGAGCCATGACTCTGGCATACAATATCAACCATTTTGTGTTGAAATGGATACACTGCACTTGAATATGGGCATTGTTTGCTAATGCTTGCAAATTGCAGTGAGTTAGTGGCCTTAGGCAAAGCAAAACATAATGGGAATTCAGTGATGTAAATATCCTTTCTGGAGAATTTTGCCATGGTCATAAATAACAAAGCTCTTGAACACCTCCCCCCTCCTCTTCACACAAGAAAATCTATGTGGGATTTTTACTGCATAGAATGACTCCTGCTTCTACTCCATTTATGTACCTGAATATACTAGATGCTGAAGATAATTCTGGTTTGTTACGTTTTGCAGTAAGACTTCTTATGAATTTGTGGAGAAATTCTTACTAATTCTAATCTCTCTTTTTTTTTTTCTCTCTCTCTGAATCCTAGCCTGTCTGTAATGGAGGTGGTGTATTGTGCATGTGGAAACTCAAAGAATGTGTGTCCAACTAGAAAGATGTTTGAAGCGAGCTAGAATGTTTTGATGAGAAGAGCTAGATTACAGGCTGTGAAAAGAAAAACAAAGAGTGATGTCTACCTCACTCATAGGCTTGCTGAGATGTATAAGAACAAGAATCATAGATAAGTCACTTCTGCTGGGGAGCTCTGAGCTGCATCTCTCTCTAGCCTCTCTACCATCTCTCTGATTAATCCACTGTGCTTCCTAACCCCCTGGCTGACCCTCCATTCTTCCTTGGGACTGGGGTAAGGTTGAGAGGGAGGGGGGAGAAGGTGTAAGAGCGGTTGGAGCCCCTCCTGGGGACTCAGGTTTCTGGGAGGGATGTTGTGTTTCTGTATTACCTTTTACCTTGTATATTTCTGTATCTAACTGTATATACTGCAAATATCTGCTTGTGTATTGTGCTAAGCTGTAAATATAAAGCTTCATTCAAATTTCCAGAGCTGACTGAGTCTAGTCTGGGTGATTTCCAAAGTGTGGGGGGGCAGGGGACACCCAAACCATCACAAAAGATTATTTTTGGAACTTTACTAAATGGAGTTCCTACAATCTGTAGTTTGAGCAGCAAATTATAACAAATTCAAACCAATTTGTGTTAACCAATGTCCTCTCATGTGGAAAGAGAGCTGGAAAGAAGCCTCAAACACTCATCCAGGGTGTGGAAATCCTTCAACCTGTGCACTGAAATTTTCCCAAAATAGCTGTGAACTGAAAAAAGAAAGGTGTTTGGGAGCCTTCCTGGGAACTCAGGTTTCTGGGAGGGCTGTTGTGTTTCGGTATTACCTTTTGCCTTATATATTTCTGTCTGTAAACACCTGATTGCATATTGTGCTAAGCTGTAAATATAAAGCTTCATTCAATTTCCAGCTCGGCTGAGTCTAGTCTGGGTGATTTTCCTAAGTGTGGGTGGGCAGGTAACACCCAAACCATCACACTTGCTCATGATAATGTTCTGTGGACGAAGCAGCATTAATGTAGTGGATATAGGTGGAAAATGCCTTTTTTTTTATATATATACACAGTGTTGAAATATGAATTGTTACTCAGAAGTACAGGAAGCTGAAATTATGAGGAGAATGTCAGTTAAACACTTGCCGCCATTAAACACTTCCCACTCCCCTCAATTTAACATTAAGGATGATTGGGAAAGGAATAGAAGATAAACCAGGAAAATCATTAGCATGCCACTATATAAATTGTGGATGTGCTGACAGGTTTACTACTGTCTTCAGTTCTGGTCCTCTTTAAAGTGTAATAGAAGTAGAAAAATTACTTTGTGGGAAAATAAAGACGTGAAGATGTCGAGGAACACATGTAAGTGGAGGAGCTAAACTAATTAAACTTTGCCTGAGGGAGGAGGACTAGGGAGGAGTAGGAGACAACTATGTAAAATTGTATTTGTGCAGAGGGGGAATAGCCATAAACTGTTTATTTGTAATACGAGAGCGAAGGCATGCCAAAGAAAATTGTTAGCAGTTCAGAACAAGCTGATGCACACATACAAAGCTCATTGACTCAGGATGTTGTGAAGGCTGAAAGCTTTCTTGTGGGCAACAAGAGAAATCGTGGGAAAAATATTCCATTAGGGCAATTGAATGTGAAGATCCTGTATCTTCTTCTGGCAGTTCTGCCCTCTTGCCTGCTGAAGTGTGTGGCAGCGATGGTATTTTCAGGCATTTGTCACTACTGCTTGTTAAAGGCAAAAAAATGAGCTAGGTAGACTGTGGGCCCCTGCTAGTATGGCCGTTTTTATGCTGTTGGATTCAATACAGATATTTCTCTTCCTGCTTTTGGAATGTGAGTTTGAAGACTTCATACATCTGCACCTGAGGAAGTGAGTTTTGTACCTTGGGCCAGTTCAGCTGCAGCAGCAGGAAGGCATTTTGCAGTGAGACACCGTTGTAGCAGTTAGTCAGTTGAGCAGGTGGACCCTAAGCGGTCTGGTGGAGAACTTGCTAAAGCACACGACTGCTTCTCAGTGCAGCTAGCTGTGTAGCCTGTTGGCCTCTTTATGTGTTTTTTGTTATCCTAGTTGGCTGTGCCACGCTTAATTGAGCTTTATATAAGCAGGATGTTCTCTGTGTTCTGCCCTGAGCCTCCTCTTCTGCAGGCTGCACACCCCCAGCTCCCTTAGCCTCTCCTCACAGGGCTGTGCTCCAGGCCTCTCACCAGCTTCGTCGCTCTTCTCTGGACGTGTTCCAGTATCTCAACATCTCTCTTGAATTGAGGAGCCCAGAACTGGACACAGTACTCAAGCTGTGGCCTGACCAGTGCTGAGCACAGGGGAAGAATAACCTCCCTCATCCTACTGGCCACACTGTTCCTGATCCAGGCCAGGATGCCCTTGGTTCTCCTGGCCACCTGGGCACACTGCTGGCTCATGTTCATCTACCGTCTACCAGTACCCCCAGGTCCCTTTCTGCCTTGCTGCTCTCCAGCCACTCTGTCCCCAGCCTGTAGTGTGCTTGGGGTTGTTGTGGCCAAAGTGTAGAAGCCTGCACTTGGGCTTGTTCAATCTCATCCCATTGGCCTCTGCCCACCCATTCTGCCTGTCTAGGTCCCTCTGCAGGGCTCTCCTACCTTCCAGCAGATCCACACCTGCTCCTAGCTTCGTGTCATCTGCAAATGTATTGATGCTGGACTCAATCCCCTTGTCCAGATCATCAATAAGGATACTGAACAGGACATATCTGAAACATCACTGAGAGTGTAGAACATTATTTCATCATAATGTATATTAACTGAGTAATTATAATGACAAATGAAACAATTTGGGTGATTACAACTGTTACATCATTCCAGGGGTGAAATGGTATTTTTCCTAAAGATTTTTAATTAGAAAAGATTATAGTGACTTTTCCACGTAGTAGATATGTCCTCTCGTTACATACCTAACTCTCTTGTTAATAACATCAAACATTTCCCACTTACAGATGAGAATGGTCAAAATGTTTGTCTTCATGAACTTCACTGTATAAGAGGTTAGAAATAAGGGAGTCCTTTTGATTTTTATGGATTTGAGCATCTTTTCCATATGGATTCAATTCACATTTTAATCGGAATGTGGAAGTCATTACTCTGACATCTGAAACTGAGGTAGCAATAAAAAAAATTATCACAAACAAGACAGCAGACACAAATTATTTTGTGTTTATTACTGGGTGGCCCTTTTGAAACTTTCCTGAAGTTAATTGGTTCCAGATATTTGAGAATTGAAATTGTGTTATGACAAATTTATTTCTGGTCAAATTTAACTTGAGTCTCCTCACTAAGGCTAGCTTAAACAAACAGAAAAGTTGTCAGCCCACTCGTGTTTGTCTCCAGTTTTTGTTGTAGTAGCTTTTAATCCTAGTGATTTGGTTTAATAAAGAGCACTGAGAAAACAAACATTGGTAGTGACTGCACTGTTCTTGTAAATTATTTATCATATCTCTAAGGTTTTAATGTGGTGTAAGTGCTGCTGTGTTAGCTTAAATTGTTCACAAAGATGTCATGCTGGATTAAATGCCTGTGTAGAGTTTATATTTGCCCATGAGCAACACTTCCTGCTGCTGTCTGTGATGGGAATATTATGTAAGAGATGCTCTGTACTTGCAAACCTGCCCCTGCAGTTGTGGAGAGTGAGTGTCCAGAGTAGGCTGAACCTGGAGGTTCAGCCTGTCGTTCCAACACAATGAGAAGCTGCTTGCTCAGGGTGCACTGTCTGAGTATTCAGTGATCTTGGATGTGGGTGTGGTGGTTTGGGTGTTACCTGCCTCCCCCCCACTTTAGAAAGTCACCCAGGCTAGACTCAGCCAGCTCTGGAAATTGAATGAAGCTTATATTTACGGCTTAGCACAATATACAAACAGACATTTACAATATATATATATACAGTTATATACAGAAATATACAAGGTAAAAGGTAATACAGAAACACAACAGCCCTCCCAGAAACCTGAGTCCCCAGGAGTGGCTCCCAACTGCCCTAACCTCTTCTCCTCCCCCAGGAGTGGCTCCCAAATGCCCTTCCCCCTTCTCCTCCTCCTCTACCTTACCCCAGACTTTGCCTTGTGCCCCAGGAGTAATGGAGGGTTGGCCAGGGGGGTTAGGAAGCAGGTGGATTAATCAGGGAGACGGTAGGTGAGGTTAGAGAGAAATGCAGCCCACAGCCCAGACAGAGAGCAACTCCCTTATCTATGTTTGGATTCTTGCTCTTATACCTCTCAGCAAGCCTATGAGTGAAGTAGACATCACCATTGTTTCCCTTTCACAGCCTGTAATCTAGTTTTTCTCCCCAAAACAGTCTAGCTAGCTTCAAACTAGCACAGTGGGTTAGTGCACTGAGAGCCCAGGGGCTTTGTATAAGGCAAGTGAGTCCAGGGGAGGGCATGCAGCACCTTGAGGGATGGTTCTTATGAGCTGACAAGATGTATTTTCTGTAGAAAGTATAGCAGAATGTAAAATACTTGCAAATAAAAGAGCAGCATGGCTAAACAGTATACTAAATGTAGCTCACATACCATTGGCATATGTATGCTGTAGATATATTTCTGTATTGTTGTGTAGTCTGTGCTGCTGTATTTATTGAATCTTTATCTAGTATATTCACTGAATATTCATATGCCACTGCTGTATCACAATAACTTTATTTTCCCCTTCTACAACTAAACTTGGGCATGAAAATTATTATAAACCCAAATGTGATGGTTTGGGTGTTACCCCCCCACCCCCGAGTTGTGAAAATCACCCAGACTCGACTCAGCCGAGCTGGAAATTGAATGAAGCTCTGTACTTACAGCTTAGCACAATATACAAGCAGGTGTTTACAATATATACAGCTATAGATGAAATATACAAGTTAAAAGTAGTACAGAAACACAACAGCCTTCCCAGAAAACTGAGTCCCTAGGAGGGGCTACCAACCACCCTTCCACCTTTTGGGTACTGGAATGGGCTTGGCTACAGGAATGGGCTGCCCAGGGAGGTGGTGGAGTCACTGTCCCTGGAGCTGTTCAAGGCAAGGTTGGACGTGGCACTTGGTGCCATGGTCTAGCCTTGAGCTCTGTGGTAAAGGGTTGGACTTGATGATCTATGAGGTCTCTTCCAACCTTGGTGATACTGTGATACCTTCTTCCCACCCCTCTACCTTACCCCAGACTTTGCCTTACGTACAAGGTGAGTTTGGACAATAGGCCAGGGGAGTTAGGAAACAGAAGGATTAGTCACACTGAGGGCAGGTTAGAGACAGAGAAGTGCAACCCAGAGACAGAGAGCAAACTGTGTTATCTATGTTTGTGTTCTTGTTTTTATACACCTCAGCAAGCCTGTGAGTGCAGCAGACATCACTATTCTTTCCTTTTCACAGCCTATAATCTAATTCTGCTCACCAAAATACCCCAGCTAGGCTCAAACAACCACAGCAAAGTTACCTTAGTATTTACCATAGCTGTCCATCAATATGTAGCTCAAACCTTTTTTGTTCTGTAAGAACTAAGCCCCGTTTTCAGAGTTCTTCAACTTTCATTAGGGGTGTCAAGTTTTACTCTCTCTTTAAAGTCTTTTAACATCTAGAGTTAGAAATAGTTAAAGCTGTTTCTAACAAGTAAATTAAGTAATGAAAGTCTTGATGTGGTGAAGTCAAAATTGGAAATTGCTAGGAATTAATTGTCTCTTGGTGAAAGGATCCAATTTGTAGCTCAATATGCCAAGTCTTTGGAAGATATTTGTGGAGTTTTTTTCCTGTTAAAGGCTCTCTGTTATCTGCGGTGGCATAATCAGATAAATACAAACAGCTCTCACATCCGTACGTGTATATAAACTTTAAACGCACACCTGGTGAGAGGGAAGAGAAAGCCTTTGTCTGTCTGTGTGTTTTCCAGAATTAGCAGTAAGTAAAACCGTGAAAGGAAATGTTAGATTTGTGTAGGCATGGCTTTAATTAGTACATGTCCGTGTTCTGTAAGCCTCGTGTTTGTAAAACTTATGAAAGGGCACTAAACTGCATTACAGTAATTTATGGGCCAAATAAATGTCAGTTGCTAAGGTACACGAGTGCAGGGAACACTGTAACTAGGAGGAAAAAAAAAAGTGAAGAACTAGAGTAAATTTCAAGTGTTGTAAGAACACTGATTCAATTGTTTCTTTACATCCACCCAAGCAAGTTTAAGTTCATTTACAATATATTTATTAACAGTCTCCGGCTAATAAAACAACACTTAAGGAGCGATTTGGGACACTTTCCAGCTCTCTGTGTTTTGTGTNGTAACCTGCATCCCTGGCTCCTTTATAAGGCTGTTAAATTTGCCATTTGGCATTTCAGAGCAGTGTTTTGCATTGTGTTCAATTAGCGCAGACGAAGCAAACGAAGCACCGGTTTCAGAAATGTACCTAATTACTGTAAAACACTGAGGGATCCATTCATTCTGTGTTTCTGGCTCCGGGGGTGCCAGCCACAGAGACTCCAGCAGCTTCTGAAGCCTAATCCCAATTCATGTCTCCACGTTTCTGTGGCACTTGCGTTTTGGAAGCTGTAATGGGCTCTGGCTGTTTACGATCCTATGTTGCTGCAATGCCTCTCATCTATAGTATGTTGTGTATAGGAAGGAACTGAGAAAGACTCTTCTGTGTTGCAAGTGAGAATACCTAATAGTAAAACCTAAAATACCACCTCCTTTTTCTGAGTGTAGAGGGGTCTGAAGAGTCTTGATCAGTTATCAGTGCTCTGGATCAAATTTGGACTAGAATTTTCTTGCAGCTCTAACTGTTACCTACACTAACTGCTGTAATTTAATGGTTAGTTTGGTGGCAGACCTCTTCCAGTTTGATGACAGACCTTTCCCTTTAGCTTGTTTTAGAGACTTCTGGTTGATAATTAGTTTTCAGAACAACTCCTGGGTCTTTAAATAAAGACTTAGCACAGATGGGCATCTGTTGCTTCCTTTGATAACCCCAGTGCTGGAAACAACAAGAACATACCTCACTACTCAGTTGAAAATGTCTTATTTATTATCCAAGCAATTGCTGAGTGAAATCTCATGGGACAGGGTACTAGAAGGCAGAGGGACCCATGACATTTACTTAGCATTTAAGGACCTCTTCTTTCAAGCTTAAGATCAGAGCCTCATCCAACCTGGCCTTGAACACCCCCAGGGAGGATGCATCCATAACCTCCCTGGGCAGCCCATTCCAGAGTCTCACCAGCCTTGTACTGAAGAACTTCTTCCTAAGAAATCCAGGGGGTTCCTCCAGTACACTGATGATAACTTCTTGATGCAAATGGTGGAGGAACCAACTAGGAGGGGAGCACTGCTGGATCTTAGCCTTGTCAACAAGGAGAGTCTGGGTGAATCAGTGAAGGTTGAGGACAGCCTTGGCCTTAGTGATCAGGAGATGGTGGAGTTCAAGATCTTGTCTGGTACAAACAGGATATCAAGCAGGACTACAACCCTGGATTTCAGGAGGACCAATTTTGACCTTTTCAAGCAATTGCTGGGTGAAATCTCATGGGACAGGATACTAGAAGACAGAGGGGCCTATGATAGGTGGCTAGCATTTAAGGACCTCTTCTTCCAAGCTCAAGGTCAGCCTCATGAGGAAGTTGATGAGGCCTTCTACAGACAGCTGGCAGCTGCCTCTCAATCACAGGTTCTCATGGGGGTTTTTAATTACTCAGACATTTGCTGGAAGGCAGCCACAGTCTAAGAGGTTCCTCCAGTGCATCAGTGATAACTTCATGATGCAAATGGTGGAGGAGCCAACTAGGAGAGGAGTGATGCTGGACCTGATACTCACCACCAAGGAGGGTCTGGTTGAAACAGTGAAGGTTGAGGACAGCCTTGGCTGCAGTGATCATGAGATGGTGGAGTTCAAGATCTTCAGTGGTAGGAACAGGACATCTAGCAGGATCACAACTCTGGATCTCAGCAGGGCAAACTTTGGCCTCTTCAAGCAATTACTAGGGGAAATAGCATGGGACAGAGTACTACAAGGCAAAGAGGCCCATGATAGTTGGTTAATATTCAAGAAATACTTCACCTGAGCTCANAGCAATTGCTGGGTGAAATCTCATGGGACAGGATACTAGAAGACAGAGGGGCCTATGATAGGTGGCTAGCATTTAAGGACCTCTTCTTCCAAGCTCAAGGTCAGCCTCATGAGGAAGTTGATGAGGCCTTCTACAGACAGCTGGCAGCTGCCTCTCAATCACAGGTTCTCATGGGGGTTTTTAATTACTCAGACATTTGCTGGAAGGCAGCCACAGTCTAAGAGGTTCCTCCAGTGCATCAGTGATAACTTCATGATGCAAATGGTGGAGGAGCCAACTAGGAGAGGAGTGATGCTGGACCTGATACTCACCACCAAGGAGGGTCTGGTTGAAACAGTGAAGGTTGAGGACAGCCTTGGCTGCAGTGATCATGAGATGGTGGAGTTCAAGATCTTCAGTGGTAGGAACAGGACATCTAGCAGGATCACAACTCTGGATCTCAGCAGGGCAAACTTTGGCCTCTTCAAGCAATTACTAGGGGAAATAGCATGGGACAGAGTACTACAAGGCAAAGAGGCCCATGATAGTTGGTTAATATTCAAGAAATACTTCACCTGAGCTCAGGATCAGAGCATTCCAGTGAGCAGGAAATCAAGATGGGCAGTCAGGCGACCTGCATGGTTAGGTAAGGAGCTGTTGAACAGAATCAGGTGGAAGAAGAAAGTCCACAGATCATGGAGGGAGGGACTGGCTGCCTGGGAGGAATATAAGTTGGTTTCCAGAGGATGTTGGGAGGCTACTAGGAAAGCTAAGGCCTTTTTGGAATTCAGTCTTGCAAGGCAAAGACTACAGAAAGGGCTTCTTCAAATGCATTGCAGGCCCACTGCTGAATGGGATGGGTGCCTTGATGACCGAGGATGTGGATAAGGCAGAGTTGCTGAATGCCGCCTATGTCTCCATCTATGCTTAGGAGCCCCACACCCCTCAGGCCATGGAGGAAGACAAGGTTAAGGAGGTGGCTTCTTTGGTCGAGGGGGACTGGGTTAGTGAGGACTGGAATAAATAACATCCACAAGTCTTTGGGTCCTGATGGCATGCACCCACGAGTGCTGAAGGAGCTGGCAGAGATCGTTGTCAGACCACTCTCTATCATCTTTGATAAGTCATGGTGGACAGGAGAGATGCCTGGGGATTGGAGGAGGGCAGGCGTTGCTCCAATCTTCAGAAAGGGTAAGAAGGAGGACCCAGGTAACTATAGACCTGTCAGCCTCATCTCCTTCCCAGGAAAGAGTGGCTTATCCTCGGCGCTGTGCCTAGCGATATCAAGGACAAGAAGGTCATTGGGAGCAGTCAGCATGGTTTTACAAAGGAGAAGTCATGCTTGGCTAACATGTTAACCTTCTGTGGGGGCATAACCAGGTGGATAGATGATGGAAGAGCAGTGGATGTGCTTTACCTTGATTTCAGTAAAGCATTTGACACTGTCTCCCACAATATCCTCATAGCTAAACTGAGGAGGTGTGGTCTGGGTGATGGAGTAGTGAGGTGGATTGGTGTGCTAGTTTGAAGCTAGCTAGAATGTTTTGGTGAGAAGAATTAGATCATAGGCTGAGAAATGAAAACAATGGTGAGGTCTACTTCCCTCACAGCCTTGCTGAGATGTGTA